>ML368414.1:0-21211 GCA_005239525.1 Nicotiana knightiana | reverse complement strand
ATATATATATATATATATATATATATATACACTCTGAAATCTCAAGAGCCCTCCTGCTCACATAACATCATCACTATGCTGAATCTTAACACATAGGAATTTCTCAAGCTGTTTCACAACTCATACGGCACAATAATAACCTTACATGAAATGAACGAAGATAGAATAATATCTGATATTCCAACACCCCTCCTTGAGGAGCTCTATACTGAAAGGAACACATCTGACTCATACGGAACCCATAATCATATTTAATTCCATCCACAAACATCGAGTCTACCTTGCTCGCACCGAACTAGGCTAATAGGTTTACCTGGGTCCATATTAACCCACTTCCTCTCATAATGTGCAAGAACGACCATCATAGCCGAGACAAACAACCCACAATCCACAATCGAACGCCTTCTAGGCATAAATCCTCAAATAAGCAATATTTCACTTCCTTATACTTGGTCTGAATCTTCAACCAATCAGGTGACTACATGTCACACTTATACAATCTTCCCGTGGTCACGCTCCCACAACCTTCCACGAGGTAACAAGTCTGCACATCCATACCACCGACCACACTAATGCCGCAAAACACATCAAGAACCCATGACCAGGGCACAAAGCCTCTTCACCGAATATCGATCTCAGGTGACACTGAAGACAACACTAGCTTACTCTGAACTTTCAAATCCCTTTTTCTTGCTCGCCCGAGATCATGACATCCTTGTCAACACCGAACTGCAATCTTGATCCTTACTTCCAATTACATACTGCTTACTGCACCTAACATGCCAATATGAGGTTGCGCACAAATTCCATCATTACTCCTGAACCACTAATAGGGGAAACACCTCATCATATAGAAACCTCTTACTTACCTCAATTAAAGAGAACAATAACAACACTCAAGTGAATTCTCACAATCACCCAACATGCAAATCCTTAAGTAGTGGTCTGAACAACCATAAACCTTCCGGGATCCGCCTACACCTGACAGGCCATAGCGCTCGAATGCTCCGACATGAAATCTATTACGACGGCCGACAAGCCCCGCACATACCGGCCTACACCACATGCATAATTTAATTACACTGACGAAACTGATCACTGCTGTAAGTGCGCCATTTCAACCATGGCTAACCACTCTATCTTCTTTTGATCATCTTCAATTGCCTCAGGAATAATAGTAACTTCCTCCAACTCATAGCAAACTCAACCCTCACTCATCTCGAGTGACCTTGATTCACGAGACCATGCTGCCTAAATCCCGCAACCCGTCTCATACCCTCCTGAAAATCTTTTTACAACCCGGAGTTTATTTCTCCCACTCCTCCAATACTATCCTGCGTGCTGAAAATAACATAGAACACTCCAACTATTTTCCCTCTCTCTGAAATTACACTGCAAAAGCTCAATTCTTAATCATACTACTGCCTTTAACCCCTTAACACCGCTTTCTTAACCTTTGAATTCACTAAGACCGCTATTGAGAGTCACCCACTCTGACTAGCCCCGAATACAATCAACTCCAAGGCTCTTCTAGCACATGAACATCCTCTTAATGAAGTACGTGACTGAGTCACTACCCTTACAACTCGCCTATGCACTAAGCATAAATTCTGAATCCTCCAAAGCCTAACCCTGGTCCAATAGGGCCAACTTTTGCACACATTCGTCAAACACCACGCACAATCACCATTTTACTCCTTTCCATTAGCTGCAATAGCTTGACATTACGCCGATAATCCGCAACCCATGATAACACAATCCTACAACCCAACTGTAGGTGGTGGGACTCCCCCACTTAGCCCGAAGCTACTCATTGCACCACTCTAGACCCTGCTGAGATCGTTTCTCCTTTGTTAACATGATCTTGCTCAACCAATATGTCCAATCCTTCCAAATCTCTTGTTAGCACTCCCTATATACTCGAATTCTCTAGCATCATTCACAGAAACTTTCCAACCACACAACCGCTAACCTACTCACAGGAGATAACCCACATGTGGAAATCACCAACTGAAACCTTCCAACGACGTCGTACTGCACACCCTCTACAACATCAATATCCCATCCTAAGCCTGTTCTCATTCACCAATTTTACCAGTCCGTCCGCTCCTCATGGACATCTACTAAATGCGCTACAATATCCTCTAATTCACCACTATGCTTCCGCTCTCCCACTTTGGTTAAACTCATTCCTTTAGGCACTACCTGACCTCCTTTCCTTACGCATGGCCTTTTAGAAATTAAGCCGCCGCCTGACACTTCTCACATGCCTTCCTTCATCGTACGCTGCCCAATCGCTGCCTCAATTCAATATCATTCTCTATAGCTCTTAAACCAGCAGATCACCCCGACTTTAAACTCTCTGAAGATCATCTTCCTCGAGCTCCCTTCATTATCAATACTCATCCAGTACTGAACCACCGTACCTCACGGTCTCTGACAGTCGCTTCTTCAATACTTCTTCACAATGCTCTGACCCCATGCGATCGAAGAAACCATAGCACCGACAAACTTAACATATTCCATTCGATCAGTGACGACGACATCGCATCACAGGTGCATATCCCACCTCACTTGAAAACACCAAGTCAAATGCTTTATCAATCCAAAACATGACCATTTATAGTCCAAATGCCTTTTCTTCCGCTGGGATCTATATACTGAAATCTCGAAATCACACTCCGAGAGGACCTCCCTTCAAGCCATTCATCACCCCCAACATATAGGCAAGCATTATATCATCATACCGACATCACACGATAACCAATCCTAAGCATCATAACAATCTGAGCATAACCTCAAAGTTTCTCAGAATCACAGCTACTGGCTGAAACAACATAATATTCTTCTGCAAGGCAACAACAACAGCCTCAATCAACTTCGCAGGGAGAAACACCCCACACCACACCCATAGCACCATCTAAATTCCTCAAATCCATGATGCATAGCAAGCGCTTCGCGACGCGTAAGATTGAGTAGGAAGAAACACAGGCATAAGCCTTAAAGGAATCAAATTGCACGATGAGGAATCAAGAAGGGAAGTACTTCTGACATCCCTGTAGCCTCTCGAAGATAAGTACAGACATCTCCGTACTGATCCGCAAGACTCTACTAGACTTGCTCATGACTTATGAGACCTAAGGGAACCTAGCGCTCTGATACCATGTTTTCACGACCCAAAATTCTATAAGCTCGTGATGGCACCGGACACCATTGCCAGGCAAGCCAATCATTAAATATTTAAGTTAAATTTCCTATTTTAGCATTTTTGAAATCATTACCTTTCACTTCATTACATAATAACTGAATAAAATCCGCTAGGTAAAATACGACAGTTTAATATTCCATTTTTATAAAATACATCCCAAACACATCACAGAACCCGGTGTCACAAGTGCATGAGCAAATTCTAAGAATTTCACAAATACTACAAAGCTTGTCCGAAATACAAATTGGACAAGGAATTTAAAATAAAAATAAATACAATATGAGGGAGACTTTGTCGGCTGCGGATCACCTCCGGATGGTGCAGCTCACCTAAGTCTCCAAGCCGGCCACATCGCTGTGAAAGTATCTGTGCAACAAAAATGCACAACAAGTGTAGCATGAGTATGAAAACAACGTTTACTCAGTAAGTATCCCGCCTAACCTCAGAGAGGTAGTGACGAGAGGTCGAATTAGACACTTGCTAGAAGTCAATTTAGTATAATCAAGTGAAACACTAAGCATGAATGTCATAGGCAATTTATTAAAATCAGGAATAAATAATATCAACTCCTTCCACATTTAACACTTTAAATCTTCGTCATTTCAGTTGACAATTTAAATAATAATAAGGGATAAGAAACATCAGACTTATTTCACATTTTACACATCAATTATTCTTCTTCCTAACTGGCCATTAAAACTTCCTTAGGACGATAAACATGTATAAATCACAGGAAATATGCAGCATTTAACATGCGCAAACAAAGTGCCGAGGGTCGAACGGCACGACCAACAATAATAAATTGTGCACTGCCGAGGGTCGAACGGCTCGAACCATAGATGCATCTATCTGCCCCGCTCGCGAATCGATCATGCGACGCGGTTATACATAAATACATGGTATCCTACTCGTGAAACATACCTGTGACTCAGGCACCCAAAGATACACATAAATACAGGGTTATCCTGCTCGCGAATCATACATGCGACTCAGGCACCCATAGATACACATATTCACCCAATAAGTCCACGTTTTTATCAAGAGAGCAATTACTCAGGAAAGTGGTAAAATTCTTCTTAAAGGAACACGAAAAATAGCATTTAAATCTTTGTTTTGAAACTCATTTGCCAAGTTTAATAATATTCAATAATATAACCTTATCAGGAACACAATTATCCACGGAGGAATCAATTCTCTTTCTAAATGATTAAAAAAGGTACACTCTAGCCTTATTAGAAAATAAATTACCAATTCAATAGCATTATCAGTCTAATATTATCGGCACAATCACATGTACAATACGTAAGGCATGCTAGTGGGTCCTAGACTACCCGGACATGGCATAATAGTAGCTACGCACAGACTCCCATCACCTCGTGCATACGCAGCCCCCGCAGATAGTAGCACATATTTAATTAGTTCACCTAGGGGGACAATTCCCCCTCACAAATTTAGAAAGGAGACTTATCTCGCTCCAAAATTCCATAACCGGCTTACAAGCCCTCCCAACGACTCCAATGGATGCACAACGCCCCAAAACTACAAAATAATGGGCAAAGCAATGAAAATTTTACTCTAATACTCGTAACAAATTCAAATTATAAATAATTTCCCAACTCCGCTCAATGAATTGACCAAAATGCCCTCGGGCCCACGTGCCCGGATTCTGAAATTTCTCGAAGATAAACTCTACCCATGCTTTACTAGTTCAAATATACAATTTACTCAAAGATTCATGCTCAATTCGTGGCTAAAATCCAAATTACCAAATTTTCTAGGTTTTCCTCCAAATTCCATATTCTTATACAAATTTCCATGTCTAATTCTATTCATAAACCTTGTATTTAACTTAAAAACATGAAGAAATTACTTACCTAGTGATGCATGATGGAAATCCCCTCTTGAAGCTCCTCAAAATCGTCCAAAACAAAGAAAAATAGAAGGAAATGAGCTAAGACCCGTCTTAAAAGACCTCACTACCCATAAACGGCATTCATCGCGAACGCGTCTGTGCCCCGCGTTCGCGAAGCCCAGAAACTCAGGCCCACAATTTTAGTCTCTACATTCATGACACCCTGAACGCGTTCGCGAAGGGAAACTGCCCTAACCCTCCGCGTTCCATGGCCTCCTTCGCGTTCGCATAGGCCAAACGGCCCCCAAACTGCCCTTTCCTCTACGCGTTCGCACACCTGACCCCACGTTCGCGTAGAGATCACAAACCAAGCCACCGCATTCGCACTCCGTCTCCGCGAACACACAAGACAATCCAGCAGCCCTTAAATTTCCTTCTATGCGATCGCACACAAGGGACCGCGATCGCATAGCACACCAAATACACCAGAAGACAGCAGCAGCAAAACAGAGAAAAATGGTCCGAAATTGCCCCGAAACACACCCGAGGCCCCCGGGACCCCGTCCAAATCACACGATTCAGTCCCATAACATCCCACGGACTTTCTCGAGGCCTCAAATAACATCAAATAATGGTGAAATCACGAATCGCACTCAAACTCAAACTTTATGAACTTTGAAATTTTAACTTCCACATCTGATGCCGAAACCTATCTAATCACGTCCGATTGAGACCAAATTTTTCAAAAGTCATATTCGACATTAAAAACCTGCTCCAACTTCCGGAATCGCATTTCGACTATGATATCAAAATTTCCACTTCCGGTCGGATTTCTCAAAAACCTTCAAATTTCTATCTTTAGCCAAATGACTTCAAAATAACCTACGGACATCCGAATTCACTTCCGATCGTGCTCCCAACTCTAGAATCACCATACGAAGCTATTCCCAGACTCAAAATCCCAAACAGACATCAATATCACTGAAATGCACTTCAACCCAGACTTATGAAATTTCTTCTAAAATGCTAACTTCCGCAATATACGCCAAAATGCTCCAGGGTTATCCAAAGCCCGATCCGGACATACGCCTAAGTCTGAAATCATCATACGAACATGTAGGAACCTTCAAATCCCGATTCGGAGGTCGTTTACTCAAGATTCCAATCTTAGTCAATTTCTCCAACTTAAGGCTTCTGAAATGAGAATTTTCTTTCCAATTTGACTCTGAACTTCCCGAAATTCAACTCTGACCATGCCCACGAGTCATAATACCTGAAATGGAGCTGCTCATGACCTCAAACCGCTGAACGACGCACTAGAGCTCAAAATGATTGATCGGGTCGTTACAGAAATGAACACGTATGGTCCTTGGGAAATGTTTCGACAACAAATTGGATCTAATAAAATAGATGGAGGTTTCTTTTGTGAAAATGCATTTTACATTTCGTGTGAAGAAGAGTAGCACTAAATTAACTTTGGTGGCATGCTGAGATGTGAGTTGTCCGTGAAAGTTACGCGCTTTAAAGTACGAGAATTCTGATAGATTTTTTATTACCAAGTACTATGGCGAGCACATATGCGGGGTACATCACATATCAAGCCGTCATTCTAATGCATCGTCGAAGACTTTGGGTGCATAGTAACAAGAACGATATGTTACTGGCAAAGCCCATCCCCGTCAAATCTGAAGGATGCTATTTTTGGAGATTTTAACTAAAATCTTACTTATTGGAGGATCTAAAAGGTAGGTGAAATAGCTAAGGCTATGATCAGGGATACTCAGGAAGAGGGGTATACGTTTTTGGAAGTGTATCGCCATGTTTTGATGTCCTATAATGAAGGAAGTATTGTTGATTTGAAGGTTGATGATAAATTGCACTTTAGATATTTTTTTCTTATCTGTTAGAGCTTTCATTAAGGATTAGCATATAAGAAAGGTTATTGATGTTGATGGGACATTCGTGAGTGGCAGGTATGGAGGTTTCTTGTTGTCTGTTATGGCACAAGATATAGAGAATAACATTTTTTCAATTGCATTGTGTGTAGTCGATAACGAGCTCGATGATTATTGGACCTACATTTTTGAACATTTGCGGCACATTATTGACGATAGTAATGAATTGTGCATTATCTCTGAATGACAACTGTCTATTGGGAATGGATTTTTAAAAGATTTTACTGCCGATCTCCATGGTTTTTACATGCATCACATTGCTGAAAATATGCGTAAGAGATTTCATTATGAAAATTTTGTTAAGCATTTCTTTTCTGCCACACAGTCATATAACAATGAGGAATTCTTTGACCACTTTTAAGCAAGAGTGTGATAAAAGTAGGAAAGTAGTTGATTGCCTTGCGAATGTAATTGGGTTCTAGTAGTAGGGCAAGGCCTTCTTTCTAGGAAACCGATATGTGTGTTGACAACAAACAATGCAGAATCACTTAACACAATGCTTAAGGATCATAGAGACTTCCCGATCATAGGCCTATTCAATCATATTGTTTGAAAGTTTGCATAAAAGTTCGGAGTGAAATGAAATATTTTGACCCTCTTTGTTCCTTCTAATGAAAAAAAGATTAGGAATAATATGATTGTCGGTGAGCGTTCTGGGTGCATAGATTAGAGAATAACCACTTTAGCATCATCGGTCACGGTAGAGATGCAGTAGTTGATCTGCAGTTGAACATATGTTCTTGTTGTCGGCTTGATTTGGAGAAAATACCCAGCCCACATGCCATGACAGCTCTCTGATTGAGCTTTGGAGATGGATATGGTTCCTCCATTTACGAGAACTCCTCTACGTTCTATAAGGTTTCAACATATTTGGTTGCATATGAAGGAACCATTCACAGAATCCCTATGGAATATGACGGGTGCCTCACAAGATTCAGTCCACCAAAATACTTCCACCCGATGTCGAGCCTACGAAGGGTAGAAGAAAGACTAAGAGATGGCCAAGCATTTTAGAACCTGGTTCTTCTGGAAACAGTGTCACGACCCAAAACTCCCTTCATAAAATGTCGTGACGGCACCTAGTCTCTACGACTAGGTAAGCCTAACAAATTGCGAAAATAAAAAAATGAAAGTAAAACTTAACAACTAACTGCAATAGATAACTGAATAACTGGTGACAATGCCGCTCGGCATGTACAATAACCAATACTCTAGAAATACACGATCTTCCCAAAACCCGGAACATCATAAGCGACAAGCTATAGAAGGAAACTAGTATCTCTATACACTAGAGACTAATAAAAGAAGTACAGAAGGTAATTGACATAGGGATGAATAGAGGAGGACTCCGAGGTCTGCGGACGAGCCAGATATACCTTGAAGTCTCCAAATCGTCACTGCTCACTGATGACGTGGCTGATAATGAGCACCTGGATCTGCACACAAAACATGTGCAGAAGAGTAGCATGGGTACACCATAACGGTACCTAGTAAGTGCCAAGCCTGACCTCAGTCGATTAGTGACCAGGTCAGTTCAAGGCTCGCTGGTATATATTAAATAAAGCAGGAGAATGTAGCAGTATAATGAGAGACTGGAATCTTAAAAAAAGGAAAACACAGCAAAATAGCAGTACAACACATAGGGATAAACAACAAGGGATCTCCCGAGATACCGTCTCGTAGTCCCAAAGTAAATATGCAAAGAGATCTCCTGAGGTACCCTCTCATAGTCTCAAAAGTAAATATGCAGGGAGAACTCCCGAGGTACCGCCTTGTAGTTTCAAAAGTAAATATGCAGGGAAAACTCCCGAGGTACCGCCTCGTAGTCTCAAAAGTAAATATACATGGAGAACTCCCAAGGTACCGCCTCGTAGTATCAAAAGTAAATGTGCAGGGAGAACTCCCGAGGAACTGCCTCGTAGTCTCAAAAGTAAATATACATGGAGAACTCCCAAGGTACCGCCTCGTAGTATCAAAAGTAAATGTGCAGGGAGAACTCCCGAGGAACTGCCTCGTAGTCTCAAAAGTAAATATACATGGAGAACTCCCAAGGTACCGCCTCGTAGTATCAAAAGTAAATGTGCAGGGAGAACTCCCGAGGAACTGCCTCGTAGTCTCAAAAGTAAATATACATGGAGAACTCCCAAGGTACCGCCTCGTAGTATCAAAAGTAAATGTGCAGGGAGAACTCCCGAGGAACTGCCTCGTAGTCTCAAAAGTAAATATACATGGAGAACTCCCAAGGTACCGCCTCGTAGTATCAAAAGTAAATGTGCAGGGAGAACTCCCGAGGAACTGCCTCGTAGTCTCAAAAGTAAACACACAACTCAAAACGATAAATACAACAGTTAAAACCAAGAATTCTACAGTTAAGACTGATAAAGATCAAGGAAAAAATAGGAAATCAACTAGGCATACTACACAGAGTTCAAATAAGCAGTTAAAGCACGTAGACATGCGATATTGGACTATAAAGGTTAACTACACATGTTAGTATAACTCAATTAAGATGAAAACATGTTACTACTCAGTAAAAATTGGATTTTACAACAAATAGCTCGTGTACGCACTCGTCACCTCGCGTACACGTCGCTCACATATCATAACAATACCAAATCCTAAGGGGATTTCTCCCACACAAGGTTAGGCAAGCCACTTACCTCGAATCAAGCTCAAAACAATCCGTAAGAATGCCTTTTCCTCGATTATCCGACTTCAAATGGCCCAAATTTAGCCAAACACAATTACATATCATAAATACAACTATAATGGACTAAGCTAATTAATGAAATCAATACTTTAACAAGAAATTCGAAAGTCGCCCTAAAAAGCCTCCCCGGGCCCATGACTCGAAATCGAATAAAAGTCACAAAATATGAACGTCCATTCACTCACAAGTTCACTCGTACCAAAATTACTTAAATCCGATGTCAAAATCTCAATCAAAACCCAAATATTTTGTTGTAGAACTTTTACCATTTTTCCCAATTTTCTCAACCCAAATATGAAATTAAAGGATAGAATTAATGATAGATTAGTGGGATATAACCAAAAACAAGTGAAGAATCATTACCCAATCGATGAATCTAAAAATCCCTCAAAATTTCATCCTAATCCGAGCTCTTTATCTCAAGTTTTGATAGAAATGGTTGAACCCTCGTTTTGAAATGTTTATAACTGCCCGGTGATTCCTTAATCGCGATCACAGAAATAGTCTCGCGATCGCGAAAAAAAACTTCGCTGCCCTAGAATTTAACCCTACGCGAACGTGGAAAACTCCACACGAACGCAATGCACTCGCTCTCATACTTAAGTGATCGCGAATGACCCGACGCATTCGCGATGAGCAAAGCGTGCGGCCCAACTTTAGCCTCCTTTAACACTACGCGAACGTGACCTTGGCCATGCATTCGCGAAGCACCACTTCACACAATACGCGTTCGCATACTCCTGCCCGCGAATGCGAAGGACTAATCCTTCCTCTCCCCAGCTTAGCCTACGGGATCGCGGACCATCTCTCGCGATCGCGTATAAGGAAACTAGATGCACCAGATCACAGAACTTCAGCCATCTTCCAAAATCAATTCCCAATCCGTTAACCATCCGAAACTCACCTGAGGCCCCCGGGACCTCAACCCAACACACCAGCAATTCCTAAAATACAGTATGAACTTAGTCGAGCCCTCAACTTACATAAAAAAAAACAACAAAAGCACGAATCACCCTCTAATCCAAGTTTAATGAACTTGAAACTTCAAACTTCTACAGTCGATGCCGAAACCTATCAAACCACGTCCGATTGACCTCAAATTTTGCACACAAGTCATATTCAACATTACGGACCTACTCCAACTTCTAGAATCAGAATTCGACCTCGATATCAAAAAGTCCAGTTCCGGTCAAACTTCCCAAAAATTCAACTTTCGCCATTTCAAACCTAATTTAGCTACAGACCTCCAAAACACAATCTGGACACACTCCTAAGTCCAAAATAAACCCACGGAGCTAACGAAATTGACGAAACTCCATTCCGAAGTCGTCTTTACACAGTTCTGACTACGCTCAAAATCCTAGAACTTAAGCTTCCGTTTTATGGACTAAGTGTCCCAAAACACTCCGAAACCACGAACAAAACCTCCCTACAAGTCACATAAGCAGAAAAAGATACGGGAGAAGCAGTAAATAGGGGATCGGGGCTATAACTCTCAAAACGACTGGCCTGGTCGTTACAAACAGGAAAAAACAAAATAAATGTTCCATTTACAAAGAAGTTGGCCACAAGAAAACCACTTGTAATGCGTTGTTACAATATTCTTGATCTTTTAGCTACTAGTGTTGTATTAAAGATAATTAACTCCTTTAATATTTTAGACTTGTTGTTTGTAATCACTTATTGTTTCTATTATAAACTAATGCATTGTACTCATAGGCTATTGTTGTATAGTCAACCACCTGCATTGTCCATTGTAGGCCTATGGTCTAGAATCAACCCCCTTATTTTAAGGAGTCATGTGACCAACTTGTCTCAACTTCTCCTCCCCATGATCCTTCTCCCCTGCAGTTTAAATTTTTCTTCTTAAGTTTATGGGAAAATGTATGCTGCTGTGACGGAAGATAATTAATCAAGTTTTACAAGAAATAGCTCGTGTACGCACTCGTCACCTCGCGTACACGGCACTCACATAGTAAAATCGGTACCAAATCCTAAGGGAATTTCCCCCACACAAGGTTAGGCAAGCCACTTACCTCGAACCAAGCTCAATCAATTGATAGTAATGCTCTTCCCACGAATATCCGACTCCGAATGGCCCGAATCTAGCCAAAACCAATTACATACCATAAATATAGCTATCAGAAACTAATCTAGTCAATGAAATCTAAACAAAAGTGAGAAATTAGGAAATCGTCCCAAAAAGACTCCCGGTCCCACGTTTCGGAATCGGGTAAAAGTCACAAAATACAAACACACATTCACTCACAAGTCTAACCATACAAGAATTACTCAAATCCGGCCTCAAATCGCCTTCCAAAACTCGAAATTAGAGCCTATGAAGTTTCTACCAGTTTTCCCCAAATTTCCACCTCAAATCCCTAAATAGAAGGCAAAAATAATGATAGATTCATGAAATATATCCCAATCCGAGTAAGAACAACTTACCCCAATAATTTCCTTGAAGAAGCCTTGAAATATCGTCTCCCACCGAGCTCTCAAACTCCCAAAATAGGAATGGGAAATCAACCTTCGAAAGCCCCCTTTTCTGCCTAGTAAACTCGCTTCTGCGAGCTTTCAACCGCACCTGCGGGAAAATCATCGCAGGTACGAAAGTCACTTATGAGGGCTGGGTCCGCATCTTCGGAAAAGTGTCACTTCTACGAGCCCACATCTGCGCTACTCTTCCGCTTCTGCGTGTCCGCCTATGTGGAACTATGGACGCACCTGCGGTCCTAGATGGGCAGGTCCAAAGCCACTTCTGGGTATCCATGGCCGCTTCTGTGGTGCCGCACCTGCGGTCCAATGTTCGTAGGTGCGATTAAACCAGGTGCAGCAGCTTCAGCAATTTCCTAAGTCCAAAACTCAATCTATTAAACATCTGAAACATACCCGAGGGCCCCAGGACCTCAACCAAACATACCAAAAAGTATTAAATCACCACACAAACTTATTCTAGCCCTCGATTCACATCAAGCAACGCTAAAAATACAAATCACCCTCCGATTCAAACTTAAAGAACTTAAAACTTCCAAATTCAACAACCGATGCCGAAATCTATCAAACTATGTCTGATTGACCCCAAATTTTGCATACAGGTCATATTCAACCCTACAGACCTACTTCAACTTCTGGAATCAGAATTCGACCCTGATATCAAAAAATCCATTATCGGTCAAAATCTCCAAAACTTTGGCTTTCGCTGTTTCAAGCCTAAATGATCTACATACCTCCAAAACACAATTCGGACATGCCCCTAAGTCCAAAATCGCCCAACAGACCTAACAGAAACAACAGAACTCCATTCTGGAGTCATCTTCATACAGTTCCGACTACGGTAAAAAATACTAAGACTTAAGCTTTCGTTTAGACACTCTATGTCCCAAAACACTCCGAAACCACGACCAACACCTCCCGAAAAGACACATAAGTAGAAAAATACACGGGGAAAGCAGTAGATAGGGGATCGAAGCTACAACTCTCAAAACGACCGGTCGGGTCGTTACATGGTATTACTTGCTGAAAACACTTCACTAGACAACATTCTTATATTTAGTGGTCTTGCTTCTTGAGTTATTATACATTCTAGAATGACCAACTGTTACTGGTATAAAATACACCTCCAAGTATAACAACTTCAAATGTTCCATGATGATTAATAAGATGTCTAAACATGATACAATCAAAAAATTCAAGGTCGAACATGGTGTAATCCTTATTTTAGTGATTTCTTGACCATTTATTTATCCTCGACCACAATAAGAATTGAGGATGCAACTTAAAGTTGACAATTGCCCATTAAGGAAGTCTATTAATTTATGTTGAATGTCCAGGGTTAAGGTTCAAGATTGTGGTTAGGGTTCAGGGTTTATAGACCATTAAAAGAGTTTATCCACCTATTCCTAACCATATATTCTTTTCACCCATTTAAATTTACCCAATTGACCCATTTAAAATTACCCATTTGACCGGCCATCTCAAAACAAAATTGATCACATTTAAACCCCAATTTTTACTTCAGAAAAACAATACTCAAACAATTGAAGAAAAATGAGTCATGGTTCGAGTGCGTCCTTTGGGTCGAGAAAGAATTTTCATTGTGGCAAAGCTGCCAGCAAATTCACAGCTATAACTTCGGTAAATGCTGGTAGGCGATTCTCAAAATCTTCCAAGCCTAAGGTAAGATAAAATTCACAAACTCGCCTTTTTTTAATTTTAGGGATTCAATTTTACTGATAAATTATTTTTCTCATTTCATTCGATAAGGTAAAAGATGTCGATACTGGGAATGAGACATGATCTTCTAGATCCAAAGATTGATGACCTTATCATTAATTTGAAGTGTGAAAAGGACGCTCTTAAGCATGAAAAAAATGTGATGCAGATGAAGGTGGATGAACTTTGAAAATATATTAGTAATGGATGTTTATAAGGAAGATGATGATGATGAGGAGGAGGAGGAGGAGAAGGAGGGATTTAACTGGAGGAAGGACATATTCATATAAATGATTATGTTGGAGGAATGGTTAAGATGAATGAAACTAGGTTGAATAAGTCAGTTACGCTCTTGTGCGTCGTTGTCGGATTTGTGGCATCTGGGATGATGAAGTGAGAAGGAACATTGGTTTGTTCTTGGTAGGAATAGTTTCATCAAGTTACACCATCGGCGTATCAGTTAGGAGGGAGTCAATGACCTTCACTACATATGCTCCATTGATTTCACTATAATAATCAAAGACACAATTAGTTATTAAAAAAATAAAAGAATGAGTAAAACATAATTTACCTTTGCTGAATAGATGTAGCATCCATAATAAGCCCCCATGACCATTTCTTCGTAAGCACATCTTGGCCTAAGTCTGTAAACTGGACAGATTTCATCAAATCCAAGGCATCATGAGTACAAGGGGTTGTACAAGTTCTTCTAGTTTACCATCATCATAAAAACTGACATTGCTATCGTAAATTCAAATCAAACCCTCTGCCAAGTGGAAAACAAAAGACAAAAAATATTTATCAATTTTCCACACACAGTATAACACCTTATCCTTGCACCACTCCACAGCCCCAGGTTTTGGCATACTTCCTTGAGGATATAGCATTAGGGGTGTAAGGCAAAGTCTTAGCAATCATCAATTGTCTCATAAAAGTCCAAATCCTTCCCATTTATACTGGAAGCCTCCTTGATCATATTCCATGTACATCCATAACAATATGACGACGAGAATAAATGCATGGACATTTTATGTTTCATACACGCATCAACGCCAATAGGGTGTATGTTAAACATGGAGCTACTAAAAACTAAAATAAGCAGTGATTAAATGACTTGAAAAAATGGTAACAGACGGGTTTAGCACACAACTGTTCAAAAAACCTCCAACCACAGCTGTTAGTCAAGAGGTTTTTGGGAAACTTCTCCTTCTTGTCAAAACATTCACAAAATAGTTTCTTATCTTCCTCTGTAACTAGTTTGAGTATGTCTACCTTCGATTTCTACTTAATCTCTTTTAGCTTCCTTACCTTGCTTGCAGAAATTGGAGCATTCCTCAATATGCTTTGCAATCTTGTAACCATGTGCCAAGGTGACTTAACTAGTTTAGTAGGACTCTCATTCTAATTTTGTATCTCAACAAGGATCTTCAACACCTTATCCAATTTGTCAGTCACAACCTTCAACTCTTCGCGAACATTTGTATCACTTGGCTGAGTGTTGCATATCCTACATGGTCCTCCTCTACCAATATCAGAAAAACCACCAACTACTAGTGAACAAAGAATATTCCCAACCAAAGGGTCATCATCATCAAAGTCAACTTCACCATTAATCTCTAAGCTCACTGCAAAAGGTGCCTTTTTAATGGCAGTCACCCATTCTAATCAACTGCTAGCTGATTGATTATAGGATTCATTTACATCATCATCGTATGGTACCAAATTCTTCATGTAGTCCATATCCATCTCACTTAGGATAGGAATAATGTAATGGAGCACCTCCTGAAATATATCATAGATAGAAGTCAATAGATAAGCAATACAAAAAAAATAGACAAGAGGTCTATGATAATCTCCTACTTTGGTTTAGTCAAATCTACTGTGGAGCGTTATTTCACTCCCTATATTACCACACCAGGTCATCAACTCTCTGCTTAAAAGTATCTCAATCAGGGTCAGATGTCACTTTCTTTTTGTGCCATTTCAACATCCTTGGAAACAGCATCGAAACAATCTTTGATTTCTCAGCATTACAATCTAATAGCGGAATTGCTTCGTACGCCCATACCTACATTTTTTCATGAACCAAAAAATATTATTTTTGTCTGCATCAAATAAAACAATAGTGTTCAACTACAAAACAATTTTGAGATTTTTTTAATAATTACTGTAAATGCCAACGGGAAGCCGTACAGGGCATAACTAGCCAATTTGGACTTTTTACCAGAGATTTTATTTTGCTTACTCTTGCTCATATATGATTTGTAAACTAGAAACATGTCCTTCTTCAAGTACTAAATTTTAAGCTCAAAACACTCCTTCTCCCATGGATATTTCATGAACACTTCCAAATTGTCAGCCACACAAATCCACTTCTTATCGCCGTGTATCTATGTTATCCCTTGCAAGCAAGATTGAATGGAAAAAACCACACCAATGCAAGATTAAACCTATCTTATGTGTTAAACCTATTGGACTTCAACTGTTTCAAAAGCTTCTCTGCTTCCACCCCTTCCTGCTAGATACATAAAATTTATCGTAGAATCATTCGCTATCATCCAACATTTTGTTCATTTATTCTTTACTGGGTTTGGCACCACAATTTAATCCAATCATCAAAGAAAACTCCTTCAATCCAAAGGGAATAGGCTTATCTCCAACTAAAAATCGTCGTTCGTGCTTCTTCGCATAATAAATTTGGCGAAACAGCAGGGAATGGACAAGCTGTCCATTGAACTGTATCCAATGCTCTGAAAGTTTTGCAAACTGTCCAAAAAGTTGTATCCAATGCTCTGAAAGTTTTGCAAAGTGTCCAAAACAACTACTATCAAACTTTTCCATCAATTTGAGTGTTCTGAATTTTTCATTGAACTCATGGAATAAATTGATCCTAGACCTCACACTAATCTCTGTCGGGAAACGTCTATGCTTTCTCAAAAAATTCCAAAATTTATATTTAGATACGTCAATCGCCCTTACAAACACAAGAATTGACAGAGAATCATGGTCACCTTCAACTGCTCCGTGTGTTTCACTTTTCAACCCATCTTCACTATTTTCAGGTTGTTCATTATCTTCGTCTTCATCATCATCGTCATCATCAGCATAACCTCCTAAGAAACATCACCATTTTCATCCTCCTCTGGAGCATCACTGTCATATTCTTCTTCGACAATTGTTTTTTAAGAAATTTATTCTTCTATTTGAGTTTGTGCTGAATTTATGTCCAAGTATTCTTCCTCCTCATCATCAACACCATCTAATACTAGGCTCCTTTAAATATATTTTTTACTAACTGGTATGTCTTCGTCAGAAAACTAGACCTTGATTTTTTTCTTTTTTTTTACCGGTAGACTTTGATGGTTCTTTGTTCTTTACCTCTTATCGCACTAAGAAATATCAACATTCCGTTTACTAGGGGAAGCTTCAGAAGTATCTGCATTTTGTTTCCTGGTAGTAGTTTTTGAAGGCTCATCATTTGCTTTACTAGGCGATGCTTTTTGTGTTTCTACATTTCCTTTTCTGTTTGGAGGCTATGAAATTGCTATCGTTGTCAAAGAAATATGCTTCTTAGCAATTAATTTCTTCCTCATGTTACATACATGAAAATATCTGTAACGACCCGTCCGGTTTTTTTGAGTGTTCTAGCTATGTTCCCCCATTTACTACTTATTCTATGCTCAATTGCTGTTATGTGACTTGTCGGGATAGTTGGTTTGATTTCGGGAATGTTTCGGAATGAATTGGGACACTTAGTCCCAAGGTTGAAAGTCTAAGTTGAAAGAGTTAGCCAGATGTTGACTTATGTGTAAATGACTCTGAAATACAGTTTTGATGGTTTCGATAGCTCTGTGTGGCAATTTTGGATAGGATTATGTTCAAATATTGATTTGGGGGTCCGTAGATGATTTTGGCTTAAATTGGAAAAAGTTGGAAAAATAAACTTTGGAGAATTGGGAAGCTTGACCGAGAATTGACTTTGTGGTTATCGGGCTCGGATTTTAGTTCTGAAAGTTGGAATAGGTTGTTGTGTCATTTATGAATTGTGTGTAAATTTTGAGGTCAATCAGAGTTGATTTGATAGGTTTCGGCATCTAATGTAGAAGTTAAAATTTCAAAAGTTTATTAGGCTTGAATCGATGCGCGATTCATGGTTTTAGTGTTGTTTAATGTGATTTGACGCTTCAAACGAGTTCACATGATGTTTTAGGACTTGTTGATATGTTTAATTGAGGTCCCGGGGGCCTCGAGTGTGATTCAGACCATGTTCGGCGCATTTCGGAACTTGAAGACTGTTGATTTTTGTTGGTGCTGGTTTCCTTGTATACGTTCGCGAGAGAGGTCTTGCGTTCACAAACAGTATTTTGGGGCAAGTGAGGATTTGGTCTTCAACCTCGCCAAGGGAGAAACGCATTCGCAAAGGTCTGGGAAAATTGTGCATCACGATCCCGATGGGGATCTCGCATTCGCGTAGAAGGTAGAGGCAGTCTTGGGAAGTAGGCCCTAAGCCTTTGCATTCACGGTCAGGGGGACGCGTTTGCGTAGGCAAAGCTCCGTGAAGCATCACATTTTTTAGGGAGCCCCCACATGGAAAACTGAGTGTTGTTCTTCGCGAACGCGAGGCACTTTCCGCTTGCGAAGGAGGGCGTCTGGGTAGAATATAAAATATCAAAAAAAAAGGGTTAGAGTTATATTTCATAATTTTACTTTGGGAGCTCGGGTTGAGGCGATTCTTTGAGGGATTTTCAAGGAAGTGATTCGGGTAAGTGATTCTAACTTGGATTTGGTTAAATTACACGAATATATCATTGTTTTCATTATTTAATTAGTGTTTTGGGTTGAAAATTGATGAAAAATTGTAGAAACTTCATAGGCTTTACATTGAGGATTTGAAGGTCGAGTTATGATCGGAATTAAGTAATTTTGGTATGGTTGGACTCATAGTTGAATGTGTGTTCGAATTTTAATTTGGTTGGATTCCGAGACGAGAACCCAGGGTTGACTTTTTGAGTTGATTTTGTCTTAGGTTTTTCATATGGAATTGATTCTTATAGCTTGAGTTGATTTTATCGAGTTGTATGTGGCTAGATTTGATGCGTTTGGAGGCCGGTTCGTGAGGCAAGGGCTTATTGTAGTAGAGATTTCCAGGGTTTGAGGTAAGTAACACTTCAAAAATTTGGTTTTGAGGGTATGAATCCCTGAATTATGTGTTATGTGGTTGGTGTTGTGGTGACGCACATGCTTAGTGAAGGGCATGCAGGCATGCACCGTAGGAATTATGTCTCTGTCGATTCCGTGGAACTGTGTAGTCAAATAATCTTGTTGTTATCCATATACTCTCTATGTGTTAGAGAAATTGAGTTGTGACTTATGTTAGAAATCATGCTTAGGCTATATGTTGGCACTGTTAGGATTACTTGCTTAATTTGCAATTATGTACTCAGTCACATCTATTATTTGCATATCATAACTCAGTCTCCGTTGCCATATATTGATACATCATATCATCATTGTTTGGGTTGATTGTCATGATATTCGTGAGCTTGAGAGACTGGAGAGATTGATGACTAAATGAGGTCGAGGGCCTGATTGTGAGGATATTTATGGAATCGGGCTACACGCCGCAACAAGGTTATTGATTCATGCCATGATTGGCTTATTTTAGCGCTTGGGCAGGATTCGATGCTCGGGAGTCTGACTTACCAGCAGTGAGCTCAGGAACCTATTGAGTGCGAGAACCGAGAGATTGGGAGGATTGAGTGACTGTGAGGACTGAATTACTGTGAGGAATGAGTGACTGTGGGGATTGAGTGAATAGGAGGACTGAGTGAATTGATTCTCCGAGAGTGTGCATATGATTTTGTCAATGTGTTGCATTACAATTGACATGCATAATTGACATGTAGATATAGAGATGTATCATTCCTCATTCAGTCACACACTTGAAAGCATGTCTACATTTATGTACTGTTAAATTCTACATTTGGACTGTACTTGTCGAGCTCGTCACTGCTTTCAGTCCAAGGTTAGTCTTGTTACTTATTGAGTATATTGAGTCTGTTGTACTCATATTATACTCTGCACTTCATGTGCAGATCCAGGTACTTTCAAATACGGCGGCTTCTATCTTTTGGAGCTTTATCTGTTGCAGACTATCGAGGTAGTTGCCTTCTTTTCATTTACTTATACTGTTCTATCTTTCTAGATAGTGTTTTTAGTAGTTAGACTATGTTATCATTTATATGCTCATGTACTCAGCGACACCCGTAATTTGGGGGAATATTGTATTGAATCACACTATTTTTCATATCAGTATTTATGAGGTTTTACTCTTAAGCTTATTTTATTATGTTTTCAAACTTAAAAGATGTGTGGTTTACTGTGGTTGTCAACTTGCCTAGTATTGCGATAGGCACCATCATGACATGTGAGATTTGGGTCGTGACAATATGCAATGTCACATTTAATTATTTAAAACTTATGACCGGAATAAGAAAAATAAGCCCCTATTCCAGCAAACATCTTTGACTAGAAGACAATCGACCAAAGGTTTATCAATAAACATTAGATTGCCAGACCGACGAAATTCTAAAATACAGAGCGCAGAGGTAGTTCAAGAAGCAAATATAACCACTCACGCCATACAAGATATGGTTATACACAACCCAATCGATCTTCAACATGCACATAAACGAATCTCTCTACAAAACCTCAAATCAAAATTGTAAGAAACAAAAAAAAAGAATTTAGGATTTATCAAATTTGACATGTTCTGAGCACCAATACAGTACTTGTTGGGTCTATAAAGAAGACTTCACCCGAATCAAAGCTTGATTCTTGTCGGATGCTGCCGAAAACCATCGTGGTCGAGGGGGTTGAGTGAGAGAGAGAATAGAGAGTAGAGAGATGAAAGAGAAAATGGCAAAATATTTTGGTGAAATAAGGTTTTTCAAACCTTATATGTGAGACAAAAATTTTAAATATGTTAAAAAGGCCCCAATCACCTTAACCCCTCATTTAGTCATTTTCCAACCCAAAAGAAATTGAGAAAGAAAATAGGAGGTCACTTGGCCAATTTAAATTTTTTGGAGGTCTTTTCGACAATTCCTCTCGAGATTGTTGAAGATATTCTAACAATATATTCAATAATCGAATAATTAAAATAAAATCAAAAAACAAAAACAATGTCTAATGGATAAGATGGAGTAGACTAAATCTAACTTATGAACAACTTTGATCTTATCTTGATAAGGGGGAGGCCGGGGGTGGGA
>ML368403.1:20850-35070 GCA_005239525.1 Nicotiana knightiana | reverse complement strand
TTCTCTTATACAAAACTAGATGGGGATAAAAGACCGCCCCCCCCCCCCTCCTACATGTGTTCTTCCTTAAACAAAACAAACAAAACCCAGCTACATTTTTAATCTAAAGTTGCAGTTATTTGTGTGAATGGCATTGAGGTCAAACATTCCCATGGATCTGGGAATTAGTATTTTTATTACTGAGATTGGATTCGTAGATTTATTAAAATGAAAGGGGTGATGAAGAAGAAGCAGAACTGTGACGACAAAATTCTTCGAAGTTTTTCTTAATTTCATCGTATGAGGAGGTTTTAGAAAAAGAGTTTTGGTTGTCCATGGAGGAAAAAGAAAAGGGTTTAGTGGGTGGAAATTGTGTTTGTAGTTGGTGGTGGGATGATTCTGAGGGTTTAATGAAGAAGAGAAGAAATAGGGGAAATGCTCGATTTGGTACCACTCTCGTGACCCCCACTGAAGGTTTAGATTGGGGGCAGAGATGGAGGAGTTTTATGGTGGCTGTCATTGTTATGGTGGCTGCCATTGTTGAGGAGTTTTTACATGCGTTGAAAAATAGTAAGAGACGAAGTGAGATGCAATGGGTATAATTGTAAATTTAAGCATTTAATTTTGTAAGAAAATTATTAACACGTGTCATGAATTTATTGGCGCGTGATATCACACACATTTTGAAAAACTGGTCAAGAAAAAAATAGTGTGTCTTAGCTACACTTTTGAAAGGTTACGTGTGTAATATGATATTCGTCCTTAGAAACTCTGTAACGGGGATTTGGGGTATAGTTCAGGTGGCTACTTATGTATTTTGCCGATTATAAAACTCTTTTTATGTACTTTTCAAACAGACTATGTATTTATTTCATTTCTACTTTGTAAACTCGACTCGTAGAAGCTCATGATTTGTACTACAACTCCTTGGGAAATGTATAAAATTCATTAAATTACTTTCATTTAATTGTCTTGTTAATATAATTGAAATTGAATAATTATTAGTTGGCTTACCTAGCGGATTGGTTTTGGTGCCATCATGACTAGTGGATTTGGGGTCGATACAGTGTAATGCCCAAATCTGGTGTTTGATGTAGATCACGCATTTGCGAGGACAATTGTTTGCATTTACGAGCGTGGTCTGGGATTGGATAACCTCGCATTAGTGAGGTAAATATTAACAATTACGAACTACTCATGATCTCTTTTGTGATTACTTGTTCCCATTTGCCATGCCCGGCAACAGTAGAGCATCATCGCATGTGCGAATATTTTGTTTGCAATTGTGAAGGTGGGATCTTCGAATTTGCGACTTCTACTCTTCTGAGGCATGGTTCGCAATTGAGACCTTTGTTTCGCATTTGCGATGTTCTCAATTGAGAACATGACTTCTCAATTGTGACATATGCAACTGGTTAAAAGAAGGAAAAAATGGAACTTAGCGCATTTTACATCATTTCTCAACCTTAAATACTCTAGAGGCGATTTACCAATAGTTTTTTCTTCCCAAATTCATTGGTAAGTAACTTTAATCTATTCTTTTCAATTTCCCATTACATTTCATTAGATTTCAACATCAACTTTAGGATTTCCAAGGTAGAAATTAGTGACTTGGGTAGAAATTGGAGATTTTGTGAAATTAAGAAATTGGAGATTTTGTGAAATTAACATAATCAGGCTCGATGGTGAATGAGTAATCAGGTTTTGGTTTGGACCTCGGGTTTTTAGCAAGAGAGCTTGAGGTTGAGTTTTGTTGACTTTTTCGAAAGTGATCAAAATTGAATCTCTTTCATTAATTGGTAGTTTCTATAGCTTATTTGATTCACTTGATCGATAATTTTCTAGATTCGGTTGGTTTGGTGGCTTTTTCAAAAGGCAAGGCCGTGTTTTGTTGATTACTTTGATTCGCGGAGTGAGGTAAGTATTGGGTCTAACCTTGACCTGAGGGAATTATGAATTCTTGAACTACGTGGGGAAAAGGAGTACATGCGAGGTGACGAGTGTATATGTGCCTTCATGATATTTACTTCCATATTTTCGTTATTTCATGACATATATTTCTTCATGAATTAATTGTTACATGCTTTTATTTGACTTTTATGCCATAATTGTTACATGTCATTTAGTTATTCCTTTGCCTTAATTAGTTTGTTCCTCCCATGAATTCATTCTTACTTGCTACTTATCCCTTCTTGCTTTACTTGCATACCTTAATTGTTACATGCTTTACTTGTCCTACTATTTTTTAATATTTGCATTCTATAATGTGGTTTCACTTGCGTGAGTTGATTAGTTGCTATATACCGATGAATTGATAAAGTTTAAATTTATAATTGTTAGAGATTCTTTGATTATTGTGTGGTTGTTTATTGCCTTGTACATTTACCCTCTTGGTGTAGAAATTCTTATAAATTTGGTTGTTGAATTGTTTTTGTTGATTATTGAAATATCTTGGGGAGCATGTTGCACGTCGCAACAGAAATTGTAAAGGTAATGAAATGAAATGGTGGAGTAAGGACGAATTATTATATGGACGGATGATGATATGGTGGGATCGGCTTGCGCGCCGCAACGGCTTGGATATGTGGTACTTGTTTGTGATTGTTCAATCAACCTCGGTATTGTGATATGCGACTATGACACTTGTTATCATGGGCTCTCAAGTAGTTGAATTTTCAGTTTGTTTTCTTAAGTTAACTACTTTACTTCCATTTCCTGTTTTCCTGTTATTGTTATTATTGCATACATCTTAATTGTCACGACCCCAATTTCCCACCTTAGGATGTCGTAATGGCACCTAGTCTCTAAGACTAGGTAAGCCTAACACATGCTGATTATTTCTGGAATTTAACTAACTTAACTGAATACATTAAATAATAATTAAAATAACATAACTGAGCACATGTTAGTCATACAATCCCAAAACCGGTGGTACAAGTCATAAGCTTCCCTAAGAGTAATTAGGAACATCAAGTACATCATTGTTCCGAAATAATAGTAAAAATATAATGACCCGGCCGGTCGTTCAGAGAGTTTAGCCCCGTTTCCCCTATTTCCGCTTCATTAGATGTGGTTCAGCTTCATTACATTGTGTTAGATTGGTTGGCTCGGGTTCGGAGTGATTTTTGGAGAGAAATGAGACACTTAGTCTCTTATCTTGGTTCAATAGTGAAAAAGTCAATCGGAAGTTGACTTATTGGTAAACGACCTCGGATAGAGGATTTTATGGTTCGGATAGCTTCATTGGGTGATTTGGGACTTAGGAGTGTGTTCAGAATGTGGCTTTGATGTCCGATGTAGAATTAGTCTTGAATTGGCGAAAGTTAGTTTTTGGCGATTTTCGGTCGGCAGTGGAAAATAGGCTATCGGGGTCAGAATGGAATTCCGGAAGTTGGAGCAGGTTCCTAATATCATTTTGGATATGTGTGCAAATTTTAAGGTCAATCGGATGTGTTTTGGATGGTTTCGGCATCTTTGGCGAAATTTAGAAATTTCAAAGTTCATAGGCTTGAATTTGATGTGATTTTGTTGTTTTTGCATTGTTTTTGGTGTTTCGAAGGCTCGACTAAGTTTGAATGATGTTATGGGATATGTTGGTAGGTTTGGTTGAGGTCGTGGGGGCCTCGGGTGTATTTTGGATGCTCAAACGGACATTGTTGGTCTTCGGGAGATTGCTGGTTTTTTTGGTGTTTTAGCAGCAGTGATTTGATCATTGCGATCGCGTGAGATCATCCGCGATCACGTAGAGTAAGTTGAGGCCAGGAGAATTTTGTAAAGTGTGATCGTGTAGGTAGGAGTGCGATCGCAAAGGGTAGAGCAGAGTAGTCACTGCGTTCGTGTGGAGATGTTTGTGTTCGCATAATAGGACTAAGAGCGGCAGCTAGAGGACGGACGCGATCGCATAGTTGTGAGGAGTGGTGTTACGCGATCGCATAGTTGTTTCTGCGATGGCATAGAGTTATTTTTTTGGCCAGCATTTAGTTCTTCGTGATCACGTGCCTTTCTCCGCGATCGCACAGAGTAAAAGTCTAGGTTGACAGTTTAAGTTCTAATTTCGAGGGTTCCTGGCCATAACTCATTTTTCCATTTGAGAGCTCGGGGCTTGGGATGCTCAAACGGACATTGTTGGTCTTTGGGAGATTTCTGGTTTTTCTGGTGTTTTAGCAGCAGTGATTTGTTCATTTCGATCGCGTGAGATCATCCGTGATCGCGTAGAGTAAGTTGAGGCAAGGCAGATTTTGTGAAGTGCGATCATGTAGGTAAGAGTGCGATCACAAAGGGTAGAGTAGAGTGTTGACTGCGTTCGCGTGGAGATGTTTACGTTCGCATAGTAGGACTGGGAGTGGCAGTGAGAGGATGGAATTGCTATATGCGATCGCATAGACCTGGTCGCGATTTCATAGTTGTGAGGAGTGGTGTTACGCGATCGCATAGTTGTTTCTACGACCGCATAGAGTTATTTTGGTTGGCCAGCATTTTGTTCTTCGCGACCGCGTGCCTTTTTCCGCGATCGCACAGAGTAAAAGTCTGGGCAAACAGTTTAAGTTCTAATTTTGGGGGTTCTTGGCCATAACTCATATTGCCATTTGAGAGCTCGGGGGAAGGAGATTTTGGACGAGGTTTTTAGTGAGATTCTTGTGGTAAGTGTTCTTAAATTATTTTTGGTTCATTTTCATGAATTTGTCTTGATTTTCACCATGCAATTTGAGGAATTAAGTAGAAAATTTGGGAAAGATGGGAGGAAAAATTTGGAAATTTCTTTTGGTGATTTGAGTGGAAAAATGTGGTCCGATTTTGATGTTCTTAGTATGTACGGACTCGTGGGAGGATAAGGATTCTTGTGATGTAAATTTTATCGGATTCCAAGAAGTGGGCCTGGGGGTCCGGATTTGGAAAATTTCGGGAATTGTGCCTAATTTGATAGTTTTCTATTGGGGTTCGTCTCCCTAGCATATTTTGACGTTATTGATCTGTTTTGTGGTAGACTCGGAGCATTTGGGAGCCAATTTGAGGGAAAAGAGCACCGCGGAATAGTTTTTGGGTTGTTTTGAGGTAAGTAACGATTGTAACTCTAAACCTGAGGGTATGGAACCCCAGTATTTGATATTGTTTGGTAAATGAGGTGACACACATGCTAGGTGACGAGCGTGTGGGCGTGCACCGATAGGGATTGTGACTTGATCAATCCTGTAGCGACTATTAAGCCGCCTATTCAATTTGAAACCTTATGACATCCTGTATTTCAGAAGTATATACTTGTTTATAGGCTGTGAGCCATGTTTGGGGCCTCGTGCCGACCTGTTTAGACCCTCAGGGGTTTTTTTACATTATTCTCAAGCTATCCTGATTGAACATCCGTGAACTCAGTCATGTTTACCACTTGTTGTTATTTTCACTTTTATCACACTATTTTGAAACTCTGAGAAGTATTTGGGGTTGAGTCCCGTGAGTTGAGATGAATTGCCCGAGTGGCTTGTGAGGATGACTGAATGAGGCCAAGAGCCGAGTATGAGAGGATAGTTATGGATCGGGCTTCACGCCGCAGCAATAGATATGTTATATATTACATATGGATCGGATTGCACACCGCAGCAATATAGATTATATATTATGTATGGATCGGGCTGCACGCCGCAGCAATATATCTTATATATGGATTGGGATGCATGCCGCAGCAATATATATATTGGATCGGACTACACGCCGCAGCAATATAGCGCTTGGGCAGAAGGAGCCCCTCCAGGAGTCTGTACACCCCCAGTGAGCACAGTCGATTATTATATGGATCGGGTTGCACGCCGCAGCGTATGTTATATGGAGCGGGCTGCACACTGCAACAATGTACATTATATATGGATCGGGTTGCGCGCCGCAACAATATATACATTATATATACACGTATTGGAGCAGGCTGCACGCCGCAACAGTTGTTACATGGTACCTGATGAGTGAGAGTGTTGAGTGTGAGCATTGACTTATGAGAGTAGAGTCACGAGTGACTAAGAGGCTTTCCCGAGAGGCTTTATTTGTGAGCGACACTATGCCCGAGTGGCGGATATTTTTATGAAAATATTGTTTTCACTAGTCCTTACACTGAGCCTCTTTGATAAATGTTGACTAATGTCTCATACAAGTTTAAAAAGGGCAAACTGGAGTTTTGTAAAATTTTTGGTAAATGTGGACTCTTGAATTGATCTATTACCTTTACTGGTACTTATTTTTATGAAACTATAAAGATTAAATGCTCGTCACTACACTCATGTTTTCAGATACTTTGGTTACTTACTGAGTTGGCGTACTCACGTTACTCCCTGCACCTTGTGTGCAGATCCAGGTACCGAGGCAAAGCGATAGTTGAGCTATCCCATTTGGAGCATTATTCGGAGATTGTGAGGTAGTTTCTCGGCGTCTGTAGTCTACGTTTTCTCCTTCCTACTCTATCATTTGTACTTTACTTCCCAGACTTTTTGTAGTAGAAGATTTGTATTAGACTGTATCATCTCTTAGATACTCATGACGGTTGACTCCGGATGTTGGGACTGTGCTGAGATGTTCTAATCATTTTTATTGTTTTTGAAATGCTTAAGAAGCAGAATTATTATGAAAATTTGGATATTTGATGTACTAAATGGAAAATCATTTCATTATTTTCAGTAGATTGGCTAGCCTAGTATCATGATATGCGCCATCACGGCTAGTTGTGATTTGGGGTCGTGACAAGTTGGTATCAGAGCACTAGGTTACATAGGACTCAACGATCATGAGAAAGTTCAGTAGAGTCTTGTGGATCGGTACAGAGACTTCTGACTTATCTTCGAGAGGCTGCAGAACCCTTAGGAAAGTCTCACATTCTTGAATTCTTGTCGTGCGAATCCGTTTTATTCAGCCAAGAGCGTAACTCTTGAATTCCTTCCATGTATTTGAACACGCCCGAGAGTGTTTGGTATCAGTTGTACATCAACGGCTTGTGACTTCCATGGATGAGATGTGATTTTAGCATGTTGATAATGGGCCAGTCTGGAGGACTTGAGGCCGGATTCTGTCTGTGGCTTGAGGGCTGAGATTTTGTTGTGTGAGCACATGTATTTGGGGACTTATATGTCTGTTGACGTCCTTATTGACGGGACTTTGTGGATGGATGCCTATGTGGTGAGTGTGATTTGATGGTTAGATGTGTTCAGATTGTGATTTGTGACAAAGGATTGTCTTGGAATGTGGCAAGAACTATTGAGTGTTTGATTTCTGTCTCGATTTGGTATATGGCTTCGAGTTGTGAGTGTATTGGAAGACCTCTCATATTGTTTAGTTGTGGAGCGAAGCGGATCTTTCTGTTGAGTTATGAGTTCCTGGTGATGTCTTTTGGGCTAATCATTGCCCCAGTAGAGTTCATATATTTTATTAATGGTGTATTCCAGTCGTATTAGCACTCATTTGTTATTGTATTTATTGATGGCATCCTGGCGTATACGCGTAGCCAGGGGTAGAATACTCAATATATGAGGAGGCAGTGTCCTCATCTTCTTGGAGGTCCATCTTAGATTGGGAGCCAGCCTTCGACTTCAGCTCCAGTTACTTCACCATCCACCCAGGCAGCCAGGGGTGGTAGCCAGTCAGCTAGAGGCCGCCCTAGAGGGGGAGGTCGAGCAGGTGGAGGTCAGGCCCGTATGTATGCCTTTCCAACCAGGCCAGATGCTATGGCCTCCCATGCAGTGATCGCAAGTATTGTCTCAGTCTGTTGCCGAGATGTTTTGGATTTATTTTACCCTGGTTCTACATATTCGTATGTTTCATCATATTTTGTCCATTTTCTGGATATGCCCTGTGAGTCTTTAGTTACATCTGCTCATGTGTCGACTCCGGTGGGCGATACTATTATTGTGGACCGTGTGTATCGGTCGTGTGTGATATCTATTGGAGGTATGGAGACCCGTGTGGACCTAGTGTTACTCAGCATGGTCGATTTTGATGTGATATTGGGCATGGATTGGTTATCTCCGTGCCATGTTGTTCTTGATTGTCACGCTAAGACTATGACCTTAGCTATGCCAGGATGTCCGAGGGTTGAGTGGAGAGGTTCTTCTAAGTATGTGCCTAGCAGGGTGATTTCCTACCTGAAGGCTCAGCATATGGTTGAGAAGGCGTGTTTATCGTACCTGGCTTTTGTGAGGTATGTCAGTGGTGAGACTCCCACTATTGATTCGGTTCCTGTGGTCAGTGACTTTCCGGACGTGTTTCCTGCAGACCTGTCCGGCATGCCACCTGACAGGGACATTGATTTTGGTATTGACCTTGTGCCAGGCACTCAGCCTATTTCTATTCCACCTTATAGTATGGGCACCAGTGAAGCTAAAGGAATTGAAGGAGCAGCTTCAGGAACTCCCAGATAAGGGGCTCATTCGTCCTAGTGTGTCACCTTGGGGTGTACCGGTGTTGTTTGTGAAGAAGAAGGATGGTTTTATGTGCATGTGTATTGATTATCGGCAGTTGAACAGGGTTACAGTGAAGAATCGGTATCCCTTGCCTCGTATAGATGACTTGTTTAATCAGTTGCAAGGTTCCAGGGTATTTCTAAGATTGACTTGCGTTCCGGCTATCATCAGTTGAAGATTCGGGGGCCAGACATTCTGAAGACTGCTTTTAGGACTAGATATGGTAATTATGAATTTCTGGTTATGTCATTCGGGCTGACCAATGCCCAGCAGCCTTTATGCACTTGATGCACAGTGTATTCTAACCTTATCTGGATTCTTTCGTCATCGTGTTTATTGACGATATCTTGGTGTATTCCCAATCTCGGGAGGATCATGAGCAGCATTTGAGAGTTGTGCTTCAGACCTTGAGGGAGAAGAGATTGTATGAAAAATTTTTGAAGTGTTAGTTCTGCCATCAGCTTCAGGTTCTTATACCGCATATTGTGATGCCTCGAGGGTAGGCGTTGTTTGTGTTTAGATGCAGAAGGGTGTAGTGATTACGTGATAGTTATGATCTTCGGAAGTGTAGGGAGAGATATCAGTTTGAGGCTAAGCCGACAGGGGTGTCTCATGCGGGTTGTCCTGAGGTGTGTGATCCTTATGTTGTTCGGTAGTAATTTCTCTTCTACTAGTAAATGATACATGTTGTAATTGAGCTTAGATCGGTTGTGGAAGTTGGCATGACTATTACAATGGTGAATGCGAGATTTGCATATGACTTGAGCTGTTAGACAAGTTGTGTTATTATGGGAATTGTGAGTTATTGTTTGTCTTGATCGTTGGCTTTGAGCCAAGTGGGGGAGTCTGTTAATGATAAGTTGATTGCACCATTATGTGATGTATTGGTTTCAGTTTGAGATATATTGGTGGATCAGTTATGACGTGCATAGGTAGAGTCTGGGAATGACTTGAGTAAGGGAAATTCTTCGATACAGGTCGTAATGTACTCTATTGGGTAAATGGGTTCTATTGAATGATTGAGTATTATGGATGTGCTATGTATTCGAGCGGTGGGATTGAGATCAGATATAGTAATTCATTCGCTTCATGGACTTCGAGACTGAGAGTTCTCATAAATAGGTTATTTTGTGGTAGTGAACTATGAAGATGCGAGCAAAGCTAGTCGGATGTCAGTATGTACCATGATTCAGTCATTGTGAACTTTTCGGTAAGTTATCTATCTATTGTGGGTGACCAGAGTTAATTCAGGGTTATTGCTAGGCCTGTAGGAGTGTGTGTTCTGCACCGGGTCAGAATTGCTGACTCCGAATTTCTATTATTGAGGAATGTACCATTTGATATTGATTGAGTTTATTCATGTTCTGGAGTGATCTATGAGTTACCCTTCGGTGTTTCAGAGAGTGGTGATTATTGGTTATATGCACACATGGTGTGATTCTAATCGGTCTTTATAGCTAGATTTGAGTAAGGTAAGTATTGAGTATTGCGGGATTAAGACGTATTGGTTATGCACTTTATGATTTGTATGGCATGGTATCGTCCGGTTTCCCCGTGGTTATGGCAGAGCACTTTGAGTACTGGATGTCGAATTTTGAATGGTTATTGATTTCGAGCCAGGTGGCTTATAGTATTTCATGTGGACCAGCATTTGGATGAGCTCGCGTAGTGTAGTGGAGATTATATAGGGGTATGACCTTTGGTATTGGATTCATGTGTTTTGATTTTTACGATGTGTGCCAGGCTTTTAGCATGATGTTGTGATGGTAATTGTTAATGGCAGGATAATCCTCCCGTGTGAATCTTTCATATAATTTGATTACATTGGGATGTTGCTATTGAGTGCACAAGTTGCACAGGTTATGGCTTAGAATTTTGTCGATGTATCATGTCATCAGAGTGGTCGTGTTGGATGAGAAGAGGTCATTGGACCTAGAATGAATATTGTCATAATTGTCTATAGCATCGTTGGAAGGATAAATATCGGGAGTTGGCTTAGAAATCTGCTATATTTCCTGTTTGGGAAGGGGGAGCCTCATGTCTGACTGATCGAACGAATGGTTGTTAATTTCTACGTGTTTCTTTCATCATCGGCAGTATATGAAAGTGTTAGAGCGAGGCATTTCTTGATAAGATGTTATGTACCGGTATTGAGTTGTTCTGAGCAGTTATTGTGGTTAAGAAATATCGCTATGAGTGTTTGAGTCATGCGGTGTATTATGTGATTTCATCTGGGGTGCGTATATGGATTGATCCAGCATGTTCAGACCTGATCAGTTTATTGTTGTGGAATTTCGATCCTGTATATTACTTCAGAAGTGGAAATTTGGCTCTAAGGTTTATGGGTCAGGTTGGATTTCGAAATTTCAATTCTGCTGTGCTATTGGATGGTGTTGGAGAACAACTCTTGGCATGTTCGAGGACGAATGTATGTTTAAGTGGGGGAGGATGTAACGACCCGGCCGACCGTTCCGAGAGTTTAGCCCCGTTTCCCCCGTTTATGCTTCATTAGATGTGGTTCAGCTTCATTACGTTTTGTTAGACTGGTTGGCTCGGGTTCGAAGAGATTTTTGGAGAGAAATGAGGCACTTAGTCTCTTATCTTGGTTCAATAGTGGAAAAGTCAATTGGAAGTTGACTTAATCGTAAACGACCTCGGATTGTGGATTTTATGGTTCAGATAGCTTCGTTGGGTGATTTGGGACTTAGGAGTGTGTTCAGAATGTGCTTTTGATGTCCGGCGTAGAATTAGGCTTGAATTGGCAAAAGTTAGTTTTTGGCGATTTTCCGGTCAGCAATTAAAAATAGGCTATCAGGGTCGGAATGGAATTTCGGAAGCTGGAGCAGGTTCGTAATGTCATTTTAGATATGTGTGCAAATTTTCAGGTCAATCGGATGTGTTTTGGATGGTGTCGGCATCTTTGGCGAAATTTATAAATTTCAAAGTTCATAGGCTTGAATTTGATGTGATTTTATCATTTTTGCGTTGTTTTTAGTGTTTTGAAGGCTCGACTAAATTTGAATGATGTTATGGGATATGTTGGTAGGTTTGGTTGAGGTCCTGGGAGCCTCGGGTGTATTTCGGATGCTCAAACGGACATTATTGGTCTTTGGGAGATTGCTGGTTTTTCTGGTGTTTTAGTAACAGTGATTTGTTCATTGCAATCGCGTGAGATCATCCGCAATCGCGTAGAGTAAGTTGAGGTTAGGCGGATTTGGTGAAGTGCGATCACATAGGTAGGAGTGCGATCGTTAAGGGTAGAGCAGAGTGGTCACTGCGTTCGCGTGGAGATGTTTGCATTCGCATAGTAGAATTGGGAGTGGCAGTGAGAGGATGGAATTGCTCTATGCAATCGCATAGAGCTGGTCTCGATCGCATAGTTGTGAGGAGTGGTGTTACGCGATCGCATAGTTTTTTCTGCGACCGCATAGAGTTATTTTCGTTGGCCAGCATTTTTTTCTTCGCGATCGCATGCCTTTTTCCGTGATCGTACAGAGTAAAAGTCTGGGCAGACAGATTAAGTTCTAATTTCGGGGGTTCTTGGCCATAACTCATTTTGCCATTTGAGAGCTCGGAGGAAGGAGATTTTGGACGAGATTTTCAGTGGGATTCTTGTGGTAAGTGTTCTTCATTCATTTTTGGTTCATTTTCATAAATTTATCTTGATTTTCACCATGCAATTTGAGGAATTAAGTAGAAAATTTGGGAAGATGGGAGGAAAAATTTGGAAATTTCTTTTGGTGATTTGAGTGGGCAATTGTGGTCCGATTTTGATGTTCTTGGTATGTACGGACTCGTGGGAGCATAAGGACTCTTGTGATATAAATTTTATCAGATTCCGAGAGTGGTCTCGGGGGTCCGGATTTGGCAAATTTCGGGAATTGTGCCTAATTTTGATAGTTTTTGATTGGGGTTCGTCTCACTATCATATTTTGATGGTATTGATATGTTTTGTGGTAGAATCGGAGCATTTGGGAGCCGATTCGAGGGGCAAGAGCACCACGGAATAGTTNATATATATATATATATATATATATATTACATGGTACATGATGAGTGAGAGTGCTGAGTGTGAGCATTCACTTATGGGAGTAGAGTCACGAGTGACTAAGAGGCTTGCCCGAGAGGCTTTATTTTTTAGCGACACTGTGCCCGAGAGGCTGATATTTTTATGAAACTATTTTTTTCACTATTCTTTACACTGAGCCTCTTTGATAAATGTTGACTAATGTATCATACAAGTTTAAAAAGGGCAAACTGGAGTTTTGTAAAATCTTTGGTAAATGTGGACTCTTGACTTGATCTATTACCTTTACTGGTACTTATTTTTATGAAACTATAAAGTTTAAAATCTTGTCACTGCACTAATGTTTTCAGATACTTTGGTTACTTACTGAGTTGGCGTACTCACGTTACTCCCTGTACCTTGTGTGTAGATCAAGGTACCGCNACGAGATTTTCAGTGGGATTCTTGTGGTAAGTGTTCTTCATTCATTTTTGGTTCATTTTCATAAATTTATCTTGATTTTCACCATGCAATTTGAGGAATTAAGTAGAAAATTTGGGAAGATGGGAGGAAAAATTTGGAAATTTCTTTTGGTGATTTGAGTGGGCAATTGTGGTCCGATTTTGATGTTCTTGGTATGTACGGACTCGTGGGAGCATAAGGACTCTTGTGATATAAATTTTATCAGATTCCGAGAGTGGTCTCGGGGGTCCGGATTTGGCAAATTTCGGGAATTGTGCCTAATTTTGATAGTTTTTGATTGGGGTTCGTCTCACTATCATATTTTGATGGTATTGATATGTTTTGTGGTAGAATCGGAGCATTTGGGAGCCGATTCGAGGGGCAAGAGCACCACGGAATAGTTTTTGGGCTGTTTTGAGGTAGGTAGCGATTGAAACTCTAAACCTGAGGGTATGAAACCCCGGTATTTGATATTGCTTGGTAAATGAGGTGACGCACATGCTAGGTGATGAGCGTGTGGGCGTGCACCGATAGGGATTGCGACTTGGTCCGTCCCGTAGCGACTATTAAGCCGCGTACTCGATTTGAAACTTTATGACATCATGTATTTCAAAAGTATATACTTGTTTATAGGCTGTGAGCCATGTTTGGGGCCTCGTGCCAACCTGTTTAGACCTTCAGGGGTGTTTTCCATGTTTGGGGCCTTGTTCCGACGTGTTTAGACCCTCAGGGGTATTTTTACACTATTCTCACACTATCCTGATAGAACATCTGTGAACTCAGTCATGTTTACCACTTGTTGTTATTTTCACTTTTATCACACTATTTTGAAACTCTGAGAAGTATTTTGGGCTAAGTCCCGTGAGTTGAGATGAATTTCCCGAGTGGCTTGTGAGGATGACCGAATGCAGCCGAGAGCCGAGTATAAGAGGATATTTATGGATCGGGCTGCACGCCGCAATAATAGATATGTTATATATTACATATGGATCGGGTTGCACACTGTATTAATATATAATATATATTATGTATGGATCGGGCTGCACGCCACAAAAATATACGTTATTTATGGATCGGGTTGCACGCCGCAGTAATATATATATTGGACCGGGCTGCACATCGTAGCAATATAGCGCTTGGGCTGAAGGAGCCCCTCCAGGAGTGGGTACACCCCCAGTGAGTGCAGCCCGACCATTATATGGATCGGGCTGCACGCCGCAGTGTATGTTATATGGAGCGGGCTGCATGCCGCAACAATGTACATTATATATGGATCGGGCTGCGCGCTGCAGCAATATATACATACATACATACATACATACATACATACATACATACATACAT
>ML368403.1:0-19297 GCA_005239525.1 Nicotiana knightiana | reverse complement strand
ATATATATATATATATATATATATATATATATATATATTACATGGTACATGATGAGTGAGAGTGCTGAGTGTGAGCATTCACTTATGGGAGTAGAGTCACGAGTGACTAAGAGGCTTGCCCGAGAGGCTTTATTTTTTAGCGACACTGTGCCCGAGAGGCTGATATTTTTATGAAACTATTTTTTTCACTATTCTTTACACTGAGCCTCTTTGATAAATGTTGACTAATGTATCATACAAGTTTAAAAAGGGCAAACTGGAGTTTTGTAAAATCTTTGGTAAATGTGGACTCTTGACTTGATCTATTACCTTTACTGGTACTTATTTTTATGAAACTATAAAGTTTAAAATCTTGTCACTGCACTAATGTTTTCAGATACTTTGGTTACTTACTGAGTTGGCGTACTCACGTTACTCCCTGTACCTTGTGTGTAGATCAAGGTACCGCGGCAGAGCGATAGTTGAGCTACCCCATTTGGAGCATTGTTCGGAGATTGTGAGGTAGCTGCTCGGCGTCCGCAGTCTACTCTTTCTCCTTCCTACTCTATCATTTGTACTTTACTTCCCATACTTGTTTTAGTAGAGGATTTGTATTAGACTGTATCATCTCTTAGATGCTCATGACGGTTCACTCCGGATGTTGGGACTGTGCTTATATGTTCTAATCATTTTTATTGTTTTGGAAATGCTTAAGAAACATAATTATTATGAAAATTCAAATATTTGATGTATTAAATGAAAAATCATTTCATTATTTTAAGTAGATTGGCTAGCCTAGTACCACCATAGGCGCCATCATGGCAAGTTGTGATTTGGGGTCGTGAAAAAAGAGTGGAAATAAAAGACAACTGAAGGTGACTTCGAGGCCTTCGAACGTCGAGCAGGTATACCTTTATGTCTTTAGTCGTACAGAAATAAGTCTCAAAATCAACTCGATCAAAAGTACTTGGATCTACACAAAAATATGCTGAAGCATAGCATGAGTACACCACAGCGGTAACTAGTAAGTATCAAGCTTAACCTCAGTAAAATACTGACGAGGCCAGGTCAGGACACCTACTAGATATGTAAACATGTGCTGAATATAACATAATACTAACAATGGAGAGAACATCAATGTAATACCAATAGCAGAAGGATCACAATTTACAACCAACAATGAAAATAATAGAAGCACAAGTGGCAACAGGAAATAACCAGGTAATAAAGCAACAACATAGTTAAAATATAGATGAAATATGAATGAGCTCAAGTAAGGAAAATCGATGACAACTCAATTACTCGATTCGTTCCTAATTCGTGAGTTACAACAAGAATTACCCGAGGTACCACTCCACATAATCTCAAATCATAAGTCACAACTTCCAAATCTTACATGTATGGCACCCCGTGACCACATTTTCCGAATCACTTTCGAGAGATTTATTTATATACAACAATAAGGCATAATAACAATCTTGAATAAAGTAGGGAATCAAATGAGAAATAAGTTTACTTTAGAAACCAAATACAGTGAAACAAGGCACAATTTACACAATATGGTTTCAAATTAGTTTAGTTTAGAGTTCATTTGGGTAAAGAAAATGACATTTTCAAATAAAATAAAACATCGAATAAGTTACTGAATTAAATATAATTTTTTTTAAAATAAAACATAATAACAATTTAAGTAAAGTAAAACAACAGATAGATAAGGAGTTTAATTTGAGAAATCTATTAAAGTAAAATATGATAACTATTAAGTAATTGCATTAAACAATTAAAGCACGTAAGGAGTAAACTTGGAAGTAAAAGATAGAACTTGTACTAACAACTTCAAGTAATACACGTAAGAGCAAATTCAATAATGAAAGATATAACATGTTGTGACAAATACAATTAAATGTATGAAAGAAGTCTAGAATTCTACACCGGTCAAATATCACATATAAGCACGTGTACACACTCGACACCTCGTGTACACGGCTTTCACATGACACAAAAATAGCACAAATGACTCAAATCCTAAAGGGGTGTTCCCTCACAAAACGTTAGGCAAGATACTCACCTCAACCAGGCCAACACAACCCTCCAAAATAGCTTTCCTTCTAAATTTCTCCTCCTCGCATCTCAAATCTGACCAAAAATAACTTTAAAACATCAAACAATGCAAGAGAAACCATTTACAATAAATAATGCTATGATCTTTACATTTTCCCCAAAAAGTAAACAAAAATCAACGTCGGGCCCGTCTTGGATTCTGAATCCAAGCTTACCCGAGAAAAGCTCGAACTAATACAAGCTCACACAAACAAAAATTGACTCAATCAGAGTCAGATAGTTCAACCAATTCGCCAAAACATCACTCTTGTGTGTTCATAACCCAAGAGTCCAACCCACACTAGTTGGGCCCCATAATTCCCGAAATACTCCTCCAAGACTCACCAAATTCGAATATTTTGTTCTCCTAATATATGATAACAAGAACCCAAAAGGAATCGAGAAATAAATGCCTCTAACTCATTTTCAATTTTTAAATTTAGGACATAACCCAGGTCTTTATTTAAAGAATTAAATGAGTAAAATCATGGATTGTAGCTTAAACCAAGGGAATGAATCAAAGTGAAATACTTATGTTATGGTTTAGACCTTACCCTATGGAAGAAACTTGAATAACATCCTTGAATTCTCCCAATCCTTAAATTTCAAGAAGAGAAAAACTCCAACAGCAATAATAGCCAAAAATCCCAGCTATTCTGCCTCATTTTTTCCTGCCAAATGATCCCGTAACTAACTTTTGATCCTCCAATGGATTCGTCGGGACATTCCAGTCAAGTTAGGCTTTTGAATTAGTACATTTGACCTTATAATGAATGAGATATGTTATTTTCAATATTTGGAGATAGTGCAGATTTTTAAATAGGAATTCAGTAGCAATTTAGTAATTAATCTGAAAAATCTAGCAACCCAATTCTTAGTAAAATGAGAGTCAATTCCTCATAGGATGTCGAAACATGATGATTTCAGTTGCTATGATTCCCCAATTATGATACAGATATAATGGTTTAGTCGAAACACGAATCAAAGGTTGTTTTCTCAATATGGTGACCTTTATGTTCAAATCGACGTTTAAACCGAAAACAATCACCATACAACATAAAATTATCCAAAACTCATCAGAATTTAACCAAACTTCGTGGACATATCCCAATCACCATGCAGTGCGCTTCTAGAGTGCGCACCATTCTTAGGTGGTATCAAATAATGCTAGAATTCTTCTAAACATCTGAAATCGTCCATGTTGTCAAGAACTCGTGAACAAATCCAGGCAAAAATCATAACACGCAACACGTTCCTTATGTCGGCAGCAGACATCTAGCTCAAGTTGTGGTCGACACTATCAAGAACTCGAGGTCAGTCCGCATATCACCAAGGCATCAGAAATGAACTTCCCCAACTCAACTAAGTCACGCAAGTCATTAAACCAAAGAGTATTGCTACAAATGCTGGTGAATCATTACCACACCAAAAGACCAGTTACCTTTGTTGCTATGCTGACCTAACACCATCGAGATGAACCATTTATTCTAATCCTCCTCGGCTTGTCTTCAGGTCAACACTTTTGTTTATCGGTGCACAATGATCCTAAGTCAAAGCTCACTGCGGAAGACCATAGAATGAACCACATAGTCCGAAAAACCATAAACTGATGTATTTCCGCTGGAACACCCAACATGCTACAACCGAGACACCCACTCTGAAGAGACCTTCTGTGAATCTGAAGATGTTTCTATAGCCTCTCTGATACTAGAATGTAGATTAAGCAATGATACAGATATATCGCAAGTCCTAGCACCATCCCATAAATATCTCAGATCTTAGTCATGTACAACTCTAGGCAACCCTGCAACACTACATATATACCTCGGAGCAAATCCTAATACGACACTTGCCCATGCAATCCGATAATTGATAGCAGAATCCCCCACGTGGCGCTAATACATAGGGAACAATATCTGATGATCCACATTATCAATATTCATAAGCTCATACAACACAAATCAGATACACTAACCAGTTGCATCCCACACTTGAACAACTAAACATCTAACAACACTTATGCATCCTTAGTTTGGACAATACCTCGTGACAATGATCGAGCATCCATGGCCCCCCCGTAGCCAATCCGCAGCATTACAAATCGTCATAGCATAGCTGATACCGAGCGTGCAACATCATGTACGAGTTGATCTAAAGGGATATAAGATATATGATTCAAGTTGAATCAATGTCACACGATAAGGAATGAAAGGAGTGGAATTTCTTAATAGTTATGTAGCCTCCCGAAGATAAGTACAGACGTCTTCGTATCGGTCCGCAAGACTCTAGTAAACTTTCTTATGACCCATAATACCTATGAACCTAGAGCTCTGATACCAACTTATCACGACCCAAATTTTTCACCATAGGATGTCATGATGGAACCTCGTTTCTAAGACTAGGTAAGCCTAACACATGCTAATTATTAATGGAATTTAACTAACATAACTACAATACATTAAATAATAACTAAAACAACATAGCGGAGCTAATATTGGTCATACAATCCCAAAACTGGTAGTACAAGTCATAAGCTTCCCTAAGAGTAATTAGGAATACTAAGTACATCACTATTCCGAAATAATATTAAATAGTGGAAAGAAAAGACAACAAAATGTGACTTTGGGGCCTGCGAATGTCGAGAAGGGATACCTTGAAGTCTCCAGTCGCACAGACATAAGTCTCAAAACCAACTCGATCAGAAGTTTCTGGATCTGCAAAATAATGTGCTGAAATGTTGCATGAGTACACCACAACAGTACCAGTAAGTATCAAGCCTAACCTCGCTACAGTAGTGATGACGCCAGGTCAAGCCACCTACCATACATGTAAACCTGTGCAGGATATAACATATAGCTAAAATGGAGAGAACGTCAATGTAAGACCAACAACAGAAGGATCACAATTTACAACCAACAGTGAAAATAATATAAGCACAAATGGAAGCAGAAAATAACCAAGTAATAAAGCAACAATATAGTTATAATACAGATGACATATGAATAAGATCAAGTAAGGAAAATCGATGACAACTCAATTAATCGAATCGAATCGTTCCTAACGTACGAGTTACAATAAGAATTACCCGAGGTACCACTCTACATAATCTCAAATCATAAGTCACAACTTCCAAATCTTACACGTGTGGCACCTCGTGTCCACATTTTCCAGATCACTTTCGCACGACAAAGTCCACGTGCTACCATGTACATTATAACCGTGTCAAATGCTAAATAAAATGTTTGAGAGATTTATTTATATATAATACGGCACAATAACAATCTCGAATAATACATGTAATCAAATGAGAAAATGAGTTTATTTTAGAAATCAAATACAGTGAAATAAGGTACAATTCATACAATATATGGTTTCAAATGAGTTTAGTTTAAAGATCATTTGGGTAAAAAAAAAATGACATTTTCAAATTTAACAAACATCGAATGAATTATCGAATTAAATATAGAATTTGTTAAAATAAAACATAATAATGATTTTTAAGTAAAGTAAAAACATCAGGATAAGGAGTTTAATTTAAGAAATCAATTAAAGTAAACTATGATAACTATTAAGAATAGTGAAGTACCGAGTGAAAGACGAATTTTAGCTTAAGGTAAGCATGTTCATAATTCTTTTATTTAAAACTGTTATGTTGCCAACAACTCAATAGGGTATGAGATAATGACTCCACAGTAAATTCATCTTGAAAATCAATTCACCAAGTAACCACGGAAGCACAAATTGACACATTGAAGTAATACAACAATTCATGTAGGATTAATGACTCACACAAGAAGTTGACATAGTTTCAATGCTTAAATAACAATCGGGGTTTACTTTACTTTCATAAACAATTACAACTTGTGGCGTGCAACCCGATCCCTCACAATAATAACAATATCTGCTTTGGCGTACAACCTGTTCCCACACAATAATAACAATATTTTTTTGCGGCGTACAACCCGATTTCACACAATAATAACAATATTCATTGCGACGTGCAACCCGATCCTACACAATAGTAACAATATTTGTTGCAGTGTGCAACTGGATCCCACAATAATAGCAATATTTGTTGTGACATGCAATCCGGTCCCACACAATAATAACAATATTCGTTGTGGTGTGTAATTGGATACCACCTATATCATATCATCCTTCCTTATCGCTCATTTTCATATTATTTCAATACCGTTACAACGTGCAACCCGATCCTCAAATAATATGAATTAAGTGTAAAAACTACAAGCAACTATAATGTATCACCAAATTAAACGAAATAAAGAACTAAACAGAGAAGGTCATGAGCGGATAAAATAGTTACATGAAGACTCACATAGTAAAATACCAAGTAGTGACGGTTCTTTTATAAAAGTACAATTACAAAGAATCAATCAACAATTAAGGCACGTAATGAATAAGGCACAAATTCAACAAGTGATTGCAATAAACAATTAAAGTATGTAATGAGTAAACTTGACAATAAAGATAGAACATGTACTAACATCTTCAAGTAAGGCACGCAAGAGAAAATTCAATAATGAAAGATATAACATGTTGTGAAAAATACAACTAAATGCATGGAATAAGTTAAGAAGTCTACACCGGTCAAATACCACGTATAAGCATGTGTGCACACTTATCAACTCATGTACACGGCTTCCACATGACACAAAAATATCACAAACGACTCAAATCCTAAGGGGTAGTTCCCCCACACAAAGTTAAGCAAAATACTTACCTCAACTAGGCCAACTCAACCCTCTGAATTAGTTTTTCCCATAAAATTTGCCACCCCATAGCTCAAATCCAACCAAAAATGACTTACTAACATCAAATAATGCAAGAGAAACCAATTACAATAAATAAAGCTATGATCTTTATATTTTCTCTAAAAATTCAACATTGGGATCGCCTTGGATTCCGAATGAAAGTTTACCCGTGCGAAGCCCGAACCAATACAAGCTCACATGAACAAAAATTGACTCAATCGGAGTTTGATAGCTCAACCAATTCGCCAAAATATCGCTCTTGGGTGTTCATAACCCAAGAGTCCAACCCAAACTAGTTGGGTCCCATAACTCCTGAAATACTCCTCTAAGACTCGCCAAATTCGAGTATGTTGTTCTCCTAATATAGGAGAACAAGACCTCAAAATAAATCGGGAAATAAATTCCTCTAACTCCTTTTTAATTTTTAAAATTTAGGACATAACCGTAGGTCTTGATTTAAAGAATTAAATGGGTTCTTAATTAAAATCATGGATTAAAGCTTAAACCAAGGGAATGAATCAAAGGAAAATACTTAGGTATGGCTTATACCTTACGCCATAGAACGAACTTGAAAAACATCCTTGAATCTTCCCAATCCCAAAACATTCAAGATGAGAAAAACTCCAATACATTAATAGCCAAAAACGCCCAGTTGTTTTGCCTCTCGATCCTGAAACTAGCTTTTGATGCCTCCAATAGATTGCTCATGAAATTCTGGTCAAGTTAGGATTTTGGGTCACTCCATTTGACCTCATAAAGAAGGGTATATGTTAGTTTTAATATTTGGAAATAATGCAGATTTTTAAATATGAATGCATTGGCAACTTCATGAATCTGAAAAAATCTAGCAACCTCATTATTAGGAAAATGACCATAAATTCTTCATATAATGTCGAAACATGATTATTCCAGTTGCAATGTTTCCAAAATTACAATGCGGTTATAATGGTTTAGCCGAAACATGAATCAAAGGTTGTTTGCTTAATATGGTGACCTTTATGCTCAAATTGACGTCGAAACTGAAAACAATCACCATACAACAAAAATTTATCTAAAACTCATCAAAATTTAACCAAATGTTGTAGACATATCCAAAATCATCATACAAATTTATGGGAATAATTAAAACTCGATTCCGAGCTCGTTTACCAAAAATTCGAACCTTGGTCAACTCTTCCAAATAAATCCCGAATTGTCACGACCCTAAATCTTAAGTCAACCACGATGGCGCCTATCGTGGAACTAGGCTAGCCAACCATTTCAGACTATCATAATATTTCATAATTTCCCAAAATTAGCAGATTTTAAAGCAGCAAAATGAGATGAACAATTTATACACTTTCCCAAAACCTAGAGTCAACTGCCATGAGCATCTAAGATTGTAAATACAATATACAACACAGTGACTTGCTACTACAAAATCCTGAAGTACAAAAGACAAAAAACTATGCACTGAGGAAAGGAAAGGAGGTGAGCTGGGGACACTGAGCAGCTACCTCGATCCTCGAACAAACTCCAGGAGCGTCCGAAAATCAACTAGTGAGATGGTCCGGTACCTGGAGCTGCACAGAGAGGTGCAGGGAGTAACATGAGTACGCCAACTCAGTAAGTAATCAAAGTAACTAAAAACTTGAGTGTAGTGACGAGCATTTATAAATCATGTAAATCCATATAATGAATAACAGTGAAAATGAATAAATCAAGTCAGGAATCTACATTCTGAATATTTCATAAAACTCCAGTTTCCATTTAAAAATCTCGCATAAAATAATTTATCCAACTTTATCATCATAGGCTCGGTGTAAAGAAGAGTGAAAACAATAGTAGTTTCATAAAATATAAGCCCCTCGGACACAGTATCACTCACAATAAAGCCTCTCGGGCAAGCCTCTCAGACACTCGTGACTCCACTATCAGTATCTCATCCTTACATACTCAGCTCTCGGCCGATTCATATATAACATATGTTGTTGTGGCGTGAAGCCCGACCCATATATAATCTATATTGTTGCGGCGTGCATCCCGATCCATAACTATCCTCACATACTCGGCACTCGACCTAACACATATATATTGTTGCGGCGTGCAGCCTGATCCATAACTATCCTCACATACTCGGCGCTCGGCCTGACTCAGTCATCCTCACAAGCCACTTGGGCAATTCATCACAAATCACGGGACTCAGCCCAAAATACCTCTCAGAGTTTTCAAAGCAGTGTGATAATAGTGAAAATAACAACAAGTAGGAAACATGAATGTGTTCACAATTGTTCTATCAGGGTAGTGTAATATACCTCTGAGGGTCTAAACAGGTCGGCACAAGGCCCCAAACATGGCTCACCGCCAATGAACAAGCATAAATTTCTAAAATACAGGATATCGCAGGATTTCAAATCGAATACGCGGCTAAATAATCGCTACGGGATGGACCAGGTCACAATCCCTATCGGTGCACGCCCCCACGCTCGTCACCTAGCATGTGCGCCACCTCATTTGCCAAAAAAATATCAAATAACGGGGTGTCATACCCTCAGGTTTAGAGTTACATTCGTTACTTACTTCAAAACAGCCCAAAAGCTACTCCGCGAAGCTCTTGCCCCTCGAATTGGCTCCCAAATGCTCCGAATCTAACCAAAACCAGATTAACATCATCAATATATGCTAACGGAAAAAAACCCAATCGAAAGATATAAATTTTAAGCACAATTCTCGAAATTGGCCAAACCCGACCCCAGGCCCACGTCTCGGAATTCAATAAAAATCACAAAACTAGAATTCTCATTCCCTTACGAGTCTACCCATACCAAATTTACCAAAATCTGACCTCAATTTCCCACTCAAAGCACCAAAAGAATTTTCTAAATTTTCCTCGCATTTTTCCCAACTTTTCTACTTTAATTCTTCAAATTGCATGGTGAAAATCAAGACAAATTCCTGAAATGGAACTAAAAATGATTGAAGAAAACTTACCACAAGAACCCCACTGAAAAGCTCGTCCAAAATCTCCTTCCCCCGAGCTCTCTAATGGAAAAACAAGTTATGGCCAAGAACCCCCGAATTAGAACTTAAAAACTGTCTGCCCATGCCTCTTTCTTCACTACGATCGCGGAAGCTCCCACGTGATCGCGAAGAACAAATCTGCTGCCTCATGAAATTACACTACGCGATCGCATACATCCACATGAGATCACGATTCATCAGGACATAAACCCACGTGTTCGTGAATCACTCTACGCAATCGCGAAGAACAATGACTCAGCCCACTCACGCGCCCTTCGACTCTATGCAAACACGAACAACATAACGCGATCGCACTGCACAACAACCTCAAACTCACGCGATCGCGACCTGAACCACGTGATTTCATATAACAAAAACCTGCTATCCCCAGCTAGACCTACGCAATCGCAAACATCCTCCCGCGATCGCGTAAAAGGACACCAGAAACTCACACCAGCAAAATCTGCCCAGTTTTTAAGCCAAGAGTTGGTCCTTTAACCACCCGAAACACCTGAGGCGCTAGGGACCTCAATCAAACATACCAACATATCCCATAACATCATTCAAACTTAGTCGAGCCTTCGAAACACCAAAAACAACGCAAAAACACCAAAATCACATCAAATTGAAGCCTATGAACTTTGAAATTTCTAAATTTTGCCAATGATGCCAAAACCAACCAAAACACATCCGATTGACCTGAAATTTTGCACACATATCTAAAATGACATGAAGAACTTGATCCAACTGTCGGAATTCCATTCCGACCCTGATACATTGTTTTCCACTGCCGAACAGAAATCGCCAAAAACTAACTTTCGCCAATTCAATCCTAATTCTACACCGGACATCAAAACTTCATTCCGAACACACTCCTAAGTCCCAAATATCCTAAAGAAGCTACCCGAGCCATAAAATCCGCATTTCGAGGTCGTTTACCAATAGGTCAACTCCCATTTGACTTTTTCAACTATTAAGCTACATTAAGAGACTAAGTGTCTCAGTTCTCACCAAGACCACTCCGAACCCGAACCAACCGACCCAACACAACATAAATAGGCTAAGAAACATATAATAAAGCAGAAACAGGGGAAACAGGGCTAATCTCAAGGAACAACCGGCCGGGTCGTTACATCCTCCCCCTCTTAAAAAAACGTTCGTCCTCGAACGGGTCTAGAAACATACCTGGAGTATCGACTAAGTGAAGGTATCTACTCTGTATCTCCCGCTCGGTCTCCCAGGTAGTATCCTCCACCGGCTGACCTCTCCACTGAACCTTCACTGAAGCTATAACCTTAGACCTCAGCTTTCTGACCTGACGACCCAAAATAGCCACTGGCTCTACCTCATATGTCATATCCCCCTCGAGCTGAACCGTGCTAAAGTCCAAAACATGAGACGGGTCACCAACATACTTCCGGAGCATCGAAACATGGAACACCGGATGAACACTCGAGAAGCTGGGAGGCAAGGCAAGCTTATAAGCCACCTCCCCAATCCTCTGAAGCACCTCAAAAGGCCTAATAAACTGGGGACTCAGCTTTCCCCTCTTCCCGAACCTCATAAATCCCTTCATGGGTAACACCTTCAGCAGCACCTTCTCCCCAACCATGAAAGACACATCTCGGGCCTTCCGATCCGCACAGCTTCTAGCTAGACTGCGTCGTGCGAAGCCACTCCTGAATCAACTTCACCTTACCCAACGCATCCTGAACCAAGTATGTGCCCAATAGCCTAGCATCGCCCGGCTCAAACCAACCAACCAAAGATCTGCACCTCCTACCATATAAGGCCTCATGCAGAGCCATCTGGATAATCGACTGGTAACTATTATTATATGCAAACTCCGCGAGTGGCAGAAACTGGTCCCATGAACCTCCAAAATCAATGACACAGGCACGCAACATATCCTCTAAAATCTGAATAGTACGCTCCGACTGCCCGTCGGTCTGAGGATGAAACCCTGTGCTCAACTCAACATGAGTACCTAACTCCCTCTGCACGGCCCTCCAAAACTGAGATGTGAACTGAGTACCTCTGTCAAAATGTTAGAATATGGAACCCCATGCAATCGGACAATCTCCCTGATGTAATATCAGCTAACCGCTCCGAAGAATAAGTAGTACCAACATGAATGAAGTGCGTGGACTTGATCAGCCGATCCACAATAACCCATATAGCATCAAACCTCCTCGAATTCCATGGAAGTCCAACTACGAAGTCCATGATGATTCGCTCTCACTTCCACTCCGGAATATCTAATCTCCGAAGCAATCCACCTGGTCTCTAGTGCTCATACTTGACCTGTTGACAGTTGTGACACCGAGCCACAAACTCAATAATATCTCTCTTCATCCGCCTCCACCAATAATATTTGTCTCAGATCCTGATACATCTTTGCGGCACCTAGATGGATGGAATACCTTGAACTATGGGCCTCAGCTAGAATCAAATCTCGAAGCCCATCCACATTAAGCACACAAATCCGGCCCTGCATCCTCATGTCCCCATCACCAGCAATAACCACATCCCTGGCATCACCACGATGGACCATGTCCTGATAAATGAGCAAGTGTGGATCATCATACTGGCGTGCTCCAATTTGATCAAAAAGAGAAGACCTGGAGGCTACACAAGCCAATACCCGTGGGGACTCTGATAGATCCAATCTCACCAACTGACCTGCTAAAGCCTGAACATCAAGTGCTAAAGATCGCTCTGCTACTGGAAGGTAGGCTAGACTCCCCAAACTCTCCGCTCTGTGACTCAGGGCATTGGCCACTACATTGGCCTTCCCCGGATGATATAAAATAGTGAGGTCATAATCCTTGAGAAGCTCCAACCATCTCCTCGGATGCAAATTCAGATCCTTCTGCTTAAGCAGATGTTGCCAACTACAGTGATCAGTGAAAATCTCACAATGCACTCCATATAAATAATTACGCCCATGAACAAGCATAAATTTCTAAAATACAGGATATCGTAGGATTTCAAATCGAATATGCGACTAAATAGTCGCTACGTGATGGACCAGGTCACAATCCCTATCCGTGCACGCCCCCACGCTCGTCACCTAGCATGTGCATCACCTTATTTTCCAAAACAATATCAAATAAAGGGGTGTCATACCCTTAGGTTTAAAGTTTACATTCGTTACTTACTTCAAAACAGCCCAAAAGCGACCCTGCGATGCTCTTTCCCCTCGAATTGGCGCCCAAATGCTCCGAATCTAACCAAAACCTGGTTAACATCATCAATATATGCTAACGGAACAAAACCCAATCGAAAGATATAAATTTTAAGCACAATTCCCGAAATTGGCCAAACCCGAACCCCGGGCCCACGTCACGGAATTGGATAAAAATCACAAAACTAGAATACTCATTCCCTTACGAGTCTACCCGTACCAAATTTACCAAAATCCGACCTCAATTTCCCACTCAAAGCACCAAAAATAATTTTCCTCCAACTTTTCCCAACTTTTCTACTTTAATTCCTCAAATTGCATGGTGAAAATCAAGACAAATTCATGAAATGGAACAAAAAATGATTGAAGAACACTTACCATAAGAACCCCACTGAAAAGATCGTCCAAAATCTCCTTCCCCTGAGCTCTCTAATGGAAAAACAAGTTATGGCCAAGAATCCCCGAATTAGAACTTAAAAATTGTCTGCCCATGCCTCTTTCTTCACTGCGATCGTGGAAGCTCCCACGCGATCGCGAAGAACAAATCTGCTTCCCCATCAAATTACACTATGCGATCGCAGACATCCACATGCGATCGCGATTCATCAGGACATAAACCCACACGATCGCGAACCAGTCTACGCGATCGCGAAGAACAATGACTCAGCCCACTCACGCGCCTTTCGACTCTATGCGAACGCGAACAACATCACGCGATCGCACTGCGCAACAACCTCACACACGCAATCGCGACCTCCACCACCCGATTTCATATAAAAAAAATCTACCATCCCTAGCTAGACCTATGCGATCGCATACATCCTGCCGCGATCGCGTAAAAGGAAACCAGAAACTCACACCAGCAAAATCTACCCAGTTTTTAAGCCAAGAGTTTGTCCGTTAACAACCTGAAACACACCCGAGGCCCTCGGAACCTCAACACAACATACCAACATATCCCATAACATCATTCAATCTTAGTCGAGCCTTCAAAACACCAAAAACAACGCAAAAACACAAAAATCATATCAAATTCAAGCCTATGAACTTTGAAATTTCTAAATTTCGCCAAAGATGTCGAAACCAACCAAAACATATCCGATTGACCTGAAATTTTGCAGACATATCCAAAATGACATTACGAACCTGGTCCAACTGTCGAAATTCCATCCCGACCCCGATAGCCTATTTTCCACTGCCGAACGGAAATCGGCAAAAACTAACTTTCGTCAATTCAAGCCTAATTCTATACCGGACATCAAAAATTCATTCTGAAAACACTCCTAAGTCCCAATCTCCTAACGAAGCTACTCGAGCCATAAAATCTGCATTCCGAGGTTGTTTACCAATAGGTCAACTCCCAGTTGACTTTTACAACTATTAAGCTACTTTAAGAGACTAAGTGTCTCAGTTCTCACCACGACCACTCCGAACCCGAACCAACCGACCCAACACAACATAAATAGGCTAAGAAACATATGATACAGTAGAAACAGGGGAAACGAGGCTAATNTGGAGAGTCAGTTGACTTTTACAACTATTAAGCTACTTTAAGAGACTAAGTGTCTCAGTTCTCACCACGACCACTCCGAACCCGAACCAACCGACCCAACACAACATAAATAGGCTAAGAAACATATGATACAGTAGAAACAGGGGAAACGAGGCTAATCTCACGGAACAACCGGCCGGGTCGTTACATCCTCTCCCTCATAAACAAATGTTCGGCCTCGAACAGACTTTTCCATTCATAGAGAGATCACATCGTCAAAATCAATAAAAAGGCCATCATGGAACAAGATCCAAACGGATCAATCTCTTTGGGAGGTACTGCCCAAGGAAAAGAAAAGGTCTAGAAACACACCTGGAGTCTCGAGTAAGTGAAGATATCTGCTCCGCATCTCCCGCTCAGTCTCCCAGGTGGTATCCTCCACCAGCTGACTCTCCACTGAACCTTCACTGAAGCTATATCCTTAGACCTCATCTTTCTGACCTGACGACCCAAAATAGCCACTGACTCTACCTCATATGACATATCCCCCTGGAGTTGAACCGTGCTGAAGTCCAAAACATGAGACGGGTCACCAACATACTTCCGGAGCATCGAAACATGGAACACCAGATGAACACTCGATAAGCTGGGAGGCAAGGCAAGCCTATAAGCCACCTCCCCAATCCTCTGAAGCACCTCAAAAGGCCCAATAAATCGGGGACTCAGCTTTCCCCTCTTCCCGAACCTCATAAATCCCTTCATGGGTGACACCTACAGTAGCACATTCTCCCCAACCATGAAAGACACATCTCGGGCCTTCTGGTTTGCAAAACTCTTCTGCCTAGACTGCGCCGTGCGAATCCGCTCCTGAATCAACTTCATCTTACCCAACGCATCCTGAACCAAGTCTGTGCCCAATAGCCTAGCCTTCCCCGGCTCAAACTAACCAACCAGATATCTGCACCTCCTACCATATAAGGCCTCATACGGAGCCATCTGGATAATCGACTGGTAACTATTATTATATCAAAACTCCGCGAGTGGCAGAAACTGGTCCCATGAACCTCCAAAATCAATGACACAGGCACGCAACATATCCTCCAAAATCTGAATAGTACGTTGCGACTGCCCATCGGTCTGAGGATGAAATTTTGTGCTTAACTCAACCTGATTACCTAACTCCCTCTACACGGCCCTCCAAAATGAGATGTGAACTGAGTACCTGATGTGAGGCTAGAATTCATAGTTTAACATGTTATATACCTTACATTTTATGTGTGTTAATGATAAAAATACACTTTTTATGTGCATAATGGAGTCTATTTCATGTGTAGGTTAATCGGAGATGGAAACCGAGCTAAATGGATGCAAATACATCAAAAATATGCTCAAGAGGCGAGGAGGAGTGCATCGGGCTATAGCCGTGCGCCAGAGCCCAAACGCCTGACCCTGTCTGGCATTAGCCAGGCGTTAGAGCTGAAACGCCTGACCCTACCTGGCGTTAGCCAGGCGTTAGAGCTGAAACTCCTGCCTTAGCCTGGCATTAGCCAGGCGCCAGGTCCCAAACGCCAGACCCCTATTCCGGTCAATTTCGAGTTTTGAAGAGTTTTAAGTGTTTCCCGATTGGAATAGAAGTCTCCTACACGTTTAGAGTTTATCCCAAACATATAAATAGACCCCAAAAACACCAACTTGAAGATTGGGGAGAGAGGAATCCATTGAAGAGAATTAAAACATCGATTTGTACAGCTTTTATTCATTACTTTGTAGTTTAATTATGCAAGCTATTTTGGATTAGATTCTTATGAACATGTTTAGCTAATTTCTTTAATCTAGGGTTTTGGTGGAAACCGTTGGGGGATGAACTTATTGTGTTATTAATATACTTCTGATTGGTTGATTAATCTCTATTTGTTCAACTATGTTCTTGTTTNAACAACACCACTCCCAGAGTATAGACGAAAGTCATAACCGAGGGTTTAGAGGTTGGATTAGAGATAACGATACTTCGGGTGCAATCTAAGTGAACTGTAATGCAATCTAGCTAGCGTAACTTGAGAGAGTGCGTCTAGTAAATTATCATAATTACTTGAGAGAGATTTATGGTAGATAGAGTGTTCATGATTGATAGAGACAACTAATCAAACTATGAGAAATATACGAGGAGGAAGTTCACCGACGGGGGAAACCATAACTTTAGACCTTTATTACAATTGTTTACACCTTATTGTAGTTAATCTTTAGTTTTAATATTTTCATCCAGTTGTAGTAGTTTAAACAACACCAAGTAACAGTTTAGTATTCTGACAGCTTGCTTGATACGTTAACTCCCTGTGGGATCGACTCTGGGCATAATACCCCGGATTATATTTGCAACGCCCGCTTAGTCTTTTATTAGAGATAGTTGAGCGTGGCCAAATTTTGGCGCCGTTGCCGCGGACTTAATGGTATTATCAAGTGTAGCTGTAGGTGTACATATTTCTAGGTTTTAGGTTTGATTTTTTTTTTAGTATTTGATTTTTATTTTCTTTATTTTAGTTGTATTTGTTAATTTGAAAAAACATGGCATCATGGAATTATGAGAGTTTGTATGTTGGTAATTCTACTTTTGATCCTCGTTATGCATATTATGGAGGAAACCACCCACGGCAAATTTGTCAAAATATTCCCGAGAGCGAGTTATGTGCACCAACTCAAACTTATGTGTGGAATCTGTGTGATATGTGTGGTTGTCAAGATGGTCACTTTTAGGGTTGTGCTTATATTTCTTATCTTCCCCCAACCCCTTACTTTGATGGTTCTTCTTTTTCTTGTGAAGTTAATAGAAACAAAGAACTCAATGATGATGGCCTGAAAAGGCTCGAGGATATGATGAAGTGAATTTTGGAACAACAAGAGGATTTACAACTGTGGGTACAAAGGCAAGACGAAACTATTCGCAACTTGGAGGCTCAAACGAGTCAACTAGTTGAAGCTTTTAATGCTCAATATGCCAATAGTATGGATAGTAGCCAGGAGCAGTGTACATTAGAGATGGAAATTGAGGTTCCAATGGAGGGGTCCAAAGTAGGAAACCCAACACTCTAACCAACTAGAATTTGAGGATGTCGATGTTGAAGAAGTAATATTATAGTCAACCAGGGACGTTGAGGATTCAAATTTAATCGACTCTAGTGTGATTGATGTTGAGGATGTTGAAAGTCCTGGAGTTCATGACTTTGAGCGCATTGGTCCTCACTCCAAACATTTTTCCACATTGTGCTTGGATGATGATATGGAAATAGCGTCATCCGAGCCAATTGAGGAGTCAAGGAATGAGAAACAAGATGCCTACATTCTAGCATTTTTCTTGCCAGAAAGACAGGACTACATACCTCATCTAAATGCCAGGAAGTGTAAAATAGTACAATGGTTTCTTGGGCCAATTATATTTGTTCCACCACCCCTTGAGCATAACCGAAAACTTGATGCCAAATTGGGGGCTCAATTCATAAGTTCGAAGTGGAGGCAGAAAGTGATTCACGTCGTGCCGCAACGTTAAATCAAGTGCTTGTTGGGAGGCAACCCAGCATTACTGATTTATTTTATTTTTAATTTTTTTGTTTTTTTTTTTTTTAATTGTATTATTTTTGTAGTGTCAATTTTTTTTGAATTTTTTTAGGAGCATGGAACGCAAAGCCACTGGAAGGATGCAACAGCAAACCAGATGGTTGGAACTAAATGTGAGGTACTCGCATGAAGGACCAAGGCTGGGAGAAGTCTGAGTACCCCATGAGATGCTAGTGCTTCGGCCTTTAGCCTATCAGGGAGTTTTTTTTTCTTTATCCTCTTGTATGTATGAGTGCGCATTGGGGACAATGCACAATTTTAAGTGTGGGGTGAGGAGATTTTCTGGTGACTTTCTATGCTATTTTAGTTATGTTAGATTAATGGGATAATTTATCTTTTTGCAAAAAAAAATAAAAATAAAAATTAAGTTTTTCCTGACGATGGATCTCCTAGACAGTTTTCTTGAAGGAAGTAAGTCTAAAGAAAATACCAAAAAGATTTTTGTTTTAGTAGTGTAGTAATTCCCCCTTGGTTTTTCTTTGGACATCGGTTCTTTTCCAAGGGTTTTTAAGTGAACCGGGTGTAGGTAGTTTTTAATTTTTAGGAGTAGGAATCACATGGTTGAGGGCTTAATCGTAGCAATATCTCGAAACGTGCTAATACCTTGAGAATAGTCAGTACTTTGGTTGTGACAATTAGGCTCAAATTTTTGACTCCAGAATAAATACCGTAAATCAGGAATTCTTAAGATTTTCTTAACTGCTTTGACTGGAGTGTCGTGATAGATCCGATTCTAAGTGAGCTGTGCGCCATGTGTGAGCGAGATTTGTATGCTATTCTGTGCATTGCATTTGATGTCTAGAACTTGCCCCGTGTGTGTGCAAAACGAAATAGAAGTTTTGTTCAGTCTTGGAAGTGATATAGGCATTTCTTTGTTGAGCCATATACNAAAAGTGATGAAATATGAAAAAAATTAAAGTGTGGGGTGGTAGGTTGATTTTTGAGGGGAATAATTGAAATAAGGAGAAAGGTGCACTGTTTGAAAAGTAAGAGTCACTTGAAAAAAAATAAGAGAAAAAGAAGAAGAAAAAAAAAATAGAAAATAAATAGTTGTATTGTAGTGAAAGAAAAATATATGTGGCGACTCTTGATGTAAATTGTGCTTAAAGAAGTATGGGGTATTAACATTGATGTGAAGGTGGAGTTGGTTTAATATAA
>ML368402.1:44536-100490 GCA_005239525.1 Nicotiana knightiana | reverse complement strand
CACCAACTAAGCTAATAGCTTTTGCCTGGGTCCATATTAACCCACCTTCTCTCATAATACACGATAACAAGCATCATCACCAGGACTAACACCCTATAATCCATAATCAACTGAACCGAACGCCCTCCAGGCGTAAATTCTCAATTAAGCAATATTGCACTCCTTTATACTTAGTCCAAATCTGAAATCCATCAAGTGACTACATGTCACACTTTATACAATCTTCTCGCGGTCATGCTTCCACGACCTTCCACACAAGGAAACAAGTCTGCCATCCATAATACCGACACACTAAGGCCGCAAAACACATCAAGAACCCATGACCAGGGTACAAAGCCTCTTTCACGGAATATCAATCTCAGGTGACATTGAAGATAACACCAGCTTACTTTGAACTTTCAAATCACTTTGTCTTGCTCTTCCGAGCTCATGACATCCTTATAACATCGGAACTAAATCTCGATTCTTACTCCAGTTACATACTGCTTCACGCACCAACATACTAACATGAGGCAGCGCAAGAATTCCATCATAACTTCCGAACCACCAATAGGGTGAACACTTCATCATATAGAAACTTTTTACTTGACTCAATCAAAGAGTACCATCTCAACAGACGAGTGAATTTCCATTATCACCCAATCATGCAAATCCTTAAGTAGTAGTCTATACCACCATAACCCTTCCGAGGTCCGCCTACACCTGACAGGCCATAGTACTCAAATGCTTCCACATGAGATCTGTTACGACAGTCGATAAGCCCCGTACACACCGGCAAAAACCACATGCATAACTAAATCACATCAAAGGAACCGATCACTGCCGCAATGTGCCATTTCAATCATGGCTAATCAATCTATCTTCTTTTAATCATCTTCAATTGACTTAGGAATAATAACATTCCTTCAACTCATAGCAAACTCAACCCTCACTCATCCCGAGTGACCTTGATTCACGAGACTATGCTGCCCAAATCCAACAACCCGTCTCATACCCTTCTGATAATCCTTCTACAATCCAGAGTTTATTTCTCTCACCCCTCCGATATTATCCTACATGCTGAAACATATCATAGAACATTCCAACCATCCTCTTTTTTCTCATAGATTACTCTGCAAAATCTCGATTCTCGATCATACTGCTGCCTGAAATCCTTAAACGCTGCATTCTTAACTTTTGAACTCACTAGGACCGCTATTGAGAGTCACCCACTCCGAATGGCCCCGAATACATTCAACTTCAAGGATCTTCTAGCACAGGAACACCCCTTTCAATGAAACACATGACTGAGTCACTGTCCTTACAACTCGCCCATGCCTTAAGCATAAATCCTGAATCTTCCAAAGCCTAACCCTGGCCCGACAGGGCCAACTTTTGCACATATTCATCAAATCCCACGCACAATCACCACTTTACTCCCTTTCCTTAGCTGAAATAACTTTCCAACACGCCGACAATCCGCAACCCTATGCGAAGACAACCATACGACCCAACTGCAGATGGTGGGACCCCCCCACTTTGCGACTGCTCGACTTCCGCTTCTTACACCTGGCCTCTTAGAAATGGAACCACCGCCTAGCCTTACTTCAGGACCGTTCTCTGCAGCTCTCAAACCAGCAGATCACCACGACTTCACGCTCTCTGAAGATCATCTTTCTCTAGCTGCCTTCATTAACAACACTTATCCGATACTGAACCACCACACCTCACGATCCCTGCCAATCGCATTCTTCAACACTTCTTCTTGATACTCTGACCCTCGCATCCGAAGAAACCATAGCACCGACAATTAACACATCCCATTTGATAAATGACGACGATCACACGTCACAAGTGCATATCCCATCTTACTTGAAGACACCAAGTCTTACTACCTTATCAACCCCAACCGGACCATTCATAACCCAGATGCCCTTCCTCTACGGGCACAAAAGCACTGAAATCTCGAAATCATACTCTGAGGAGACCTCCCTTCAACCCATTCATTACCCTCAACATATGGGAAAGCATTCTATCATCATATCGACATCGCACGATAATCAATTGCAAACATCATCACTACCCGAACACAGCCTTAAGGCTCCCAGAAACACATTTATTGAGCTGAAATAACATATTACCCTTTTGCAGGGCCATAACAACAACCACGAGCAATTACACATGGAAGCATCTTGGATTACATTCGTAGCACCATTTTCATTCCTCAAATTCCTGATCCATAGCAAGTGCTTCACGATGAGTAAGATTGAGTAGGAATGAACATAGGCATAAGCCTCAAAGGAATCAACTCGCACGATGAAGAATCAAGAAGGGAAGTACTCCTAATAGCACTGTAGCCTCTCGAAGATAAGTACAGACGTCTCTGTACCGATCCGCAAGACTCTACTAGACTTGCTCATGACTCGTGAGACCTATGGGAACCTAGCGCTCTGATACCATGTTGTCACGACCCAAAATCCCTAAGGTCGTGATGGCACCGAACATCCATGTCAGGCAAGCCAACTCATCCATTAATTGAAACAACTTTCGGGTTTTAAAACATTTATGAAAAAAATATTTTCCTAAATTACATATTAATCAAATAAAAGTCTGTTAATTAAAAACAATGGTTTAAAGATTTCATTTAATCAATTATATTCCAACACATATCCCAGAACCCGGTGTCACAAGTGCATGAGCAATTTCTAAGAATTTATACAATCATTACAAAGCCTGTCTGAAATACAACTGGACAAGGAAATTTAAAATGAAATAAATACAGTATGAAGGTGACTATGTCAGCTGCGGATCGCCTCCGGATGATGCAGCTCGCCTAAGTCCCTGAATCCTCCATATTGCTATGAAAGTACCTGTGCAATAAAATGCACAACAAGTGTAGTATGAGTACATAAACAGATATGTACCCAGTGAGTATCCCGTCTAATCTCGAAGAATTAGTGACGAGAGGTCGACTTGACCTTCACTAAGGTCCAATAATATAAATGGGACAGAATATGATGGAAGCGGTAGGCATGTGAAGGCAGTTAAACAACAAAATATATATATGAGGCACAGAATTCCGAGTAATTTCAAAAAAATAAGTGAATAAGTAGTTTCTCCTTCATTTTTCCCAAATATTTGCCAAGCCCTTATCCACGAAGTTATTTAACAATCTATATCCTTAAATCAATTTAACAATTTAAGTCACAAGGGGTATGTCATATTATATATATATGTATATATGTCGAGGGTCGTTCGGCCCGAACAAACAATAAAAATAAATTGTGCACTGCCGAGGATCGAACAGCCCGTCCCATAAGTGCATTCTTACAAATTAATCATAAAGCTTCCCCCGCTCGCGAATCATACATGCGACTCGGGTGCTGATACTTTTATACATAATTAATACAAAGCTCCCCTCGATCGCGAATCATACCTGCGACTCGAGTGCNTATAGCCTCTACTGAGCTTATTGATAAATTTGATATATATATATATATATATATATATATCAAATTTATCAATAAGCTCAGTAGAGGCTATACTTGTAACAAGGATTGATTCACTGGAAATTCAGAGGCAACTCTATACCATTTTCATACTAGTTCAAAGATAATAAGCATACTGGTTCAAAGATAATAAGCAACTCAAAATTTGGCTAAAGATACACATAAGGCACGTAATGGCATGCTCGTGAGTCCTAAAACTACCCGACATGATATAATAGTCTCTACGTACGGACTCTCGTCACTTTGTACGCACGTAGCCCACAAAGCAATTACACACCACACTTAGAACACCTATGGGGACAATTCCCTTTTATAAGGTTAGAAAGAAGATTCACTTCGCTCCGAAGATTCATATCCGGCTTCCAAGCCTCTATGTCGACTTCAATGGATGCGCAACGCCCTTAAACTATCCAAATAATGACAAACCAATGAAAATATACTCAAATATTTGTTAAAAATTCAGATTATATAAACTCCCATCTCCGCTCAATGAATTGACCAAAATGCCCTCAGGCCCACGTGCCCGAATTTCGAAATTTCTCGAAGATAAATTTTACCCATAACTTTACTAACTCAAATATACAATTTGTTACAATTTTCATGCTCAAATTCATGGTAAAGGTTCAAAATTCCAAGTTCTAGGTCTTCCCAAAAAATCCCAAATTTATACAAATTTTTCATGTCTAAATCCATGTAAGATCACATATTTAACTCAAAAATAGGAAGAAATCACTTATCCTTGTGTTGCTTGGTGAAAATCCCTCCTTGAGCTCTCCAAAATTATCCAATCCAAATGAAAAAAATGAAAGAAATGGGCCAAAATTCGTGTTTAAAACAATCTGCCCATGCTTATCGAGTTGTACCTTGCGCTTGTGCTGTGCAGGTTGTACATCCTATTATAATTTTCTCTTGTTGAACACCTTCTGTTAAAACATCCATAACTCCTTGTAGAAATATCAAAATAACAATCGGGTTGAATATTTAAAAACTAGACTCGAAGATCTTTAATTTGATAGGTTGTACACCATATAACTCTTTATATATTCCGAGATATGAGCTTCTAAAGTCGGCTCCATGCATCAGAAAATTCTGGCGAAACTGCTCCACCAGCCATCTTCAATCGGTCATAACATTTTGCTCAAAACCCCAAATGACAAATGGTTTAATTTTCTGAAAACTAGACTTCACGATCTACAGCTTTCATATTTTGAAAATTTTCAGATTCCTTATATATTACTATATATAAGCTTCCAAAGTTAGTTCTTCGATGCATAAATTGTTGTCCCAAAATAGATTTGCTGCATAATTTTCAGCTGCTATTTTGGTCCGAAATCTATTCCGCTAACCTTCCGAAATCAAACCGAGGCCCTCGGGACCTTAACCAATTATACCAACATGTCCCAAAATATGATACGAACTCGCTCGAGGCCTCAAATCACATCAAACAACGTCGAAATCATGAATCACACTCCAATTCAAGCTTTATGAACTTTGAAATTTCAAACTTCTACATCCGATGCCGAAACCTATCAAATCACGCCCGATTGATCTCAAATTTTGCACACAAGTCATATCCAACATTACAGACCTGCTCCAACTTCCGAAATCTCATTCTGGCCACGATATCAAAATTTCCACTTCCAGTCGGATTTCTCAAAAACCTTCAAATTTCTATCATTAGCCAAATGACCCCAAAATGGCCTACGGACATCCAAATTCACTTCCGCTCGCGCTCCTAACTCCAGAATCACCATACGGAGCTACTCCCAAACTCGAAATTCCAAACGGACATCAACCTCACTGAAATGCACTTCAAGCCCAAATTCGTGAAATCCTTCTAAAATGCTAACTTCCACAATATACGCCAAAACGCTCCCGGGTTATCCAAACCCCAAGACGGATATACACCTAAGTCCGAAATCATCATATGAACCTGCTGGAACTTTCAAATCCTGATTCGAAGTTTGTTTACTCAAAATTCCAATCTTAGTTGATTTCTCAAACTTAAGGCTCCTATAATGAGAAATTTTCTTCCAAATCAATTCTAAACTTCCTGAAATTCAATTCCGACCACGCCCATGGGTCATAATATCTGAAATGAAGCTGCTCATAATTACAAACCGCTGAACGACGTGCTAAAGCTCAAAATAACCGGTCGGGTCGTTACAATTGCAAATGGGATTAGAAAAGTTTATCCTGAAGCTCACCATGGTATCTACCTGNTTTTCTTGTCAGATAGAAACCAGTCGATTGCAAATGGGATTAGAAAAGTTTATCCTGAAGCTCACCATGGTATCTGCCTCTATCACTTTGAGAAAAATTTAAAGCAAAGACATGCAAAAGCCATGGTAATAAATCTTTTTCAAAGCGCAACAAGGTCATACAAACGTGAAGATTTTAATAAGTTAATATCCCAATTCAAAAGTGTTGACAAGAAAATATACAATTACATAATGGAAGAGCCTCCAGAAAGATGGGCTCGATCGTGGTTCCCAAAGTGATGTTATGATATGATGAGAACAAACATTGTAGAATCAATGAATTCCATTTTACTAAAAGCGAGAGAAATGCCTATTTTAAGAATGTTAGATTACATCCAAGAAAAGTTGGGAGAGTGGTTTTACGAACGGAGGAAAAAAACAAATGAAACTTTTAAAAAGTATCAATATGGGCAGAAGAAGAGATGACTAAGAAGATGGACTTTGCTTGCAAAATGATTGTGAGTATATTTATTAACTTCAGGATTTACTTTCAACATATTTTCTCTATAGCATAATCACTTCTGCTTTTTGTACCTGGTACAGTGATGTACTTCTTACATATAAAAAACTTCATACTAGCTGAAGTTTTGTCCCTAGATTCTATAGTTTTGTCGACATGAGCTTTTTGTAAAAACTTCAGCACCCATCATGCTGAAGTTAATTAGTTCATTTGTAAAAACTTCAGCACCCACCATGCTGAAGTTTTGTCCCTAGATTCTATAGTTTTGTCGTTATGAGCTTTATGAAAAACTTTAGCAGAAGATGCTGAAGTTAATTCGCTCACTTGTAAAAACTTCAGCACACCATGTGCTGAAGTTTTTTCCTGGATTCTATAGTTTTGTAGTCATGATCTTTTTGAAAAACTTCAGCATAATTACTTCTGCTTTTTATATCTACTGCAGTGATTTACTGCTTACATATAAAAAACTTCATACTTTTTCTTTTTGAATCAATAATACACTAATATTTTCTATTCCTTCTTAGGTGTTCAACCTTGATTCAATGTTGTTTAGAATAAATAGTGAAGGAATCGAATTCATTGTGGACTTAAAAAGGAGAACTTGTGACTGCTTGGAATTTCAACTTGATGAATTGCCCTGTCCACATGCAATTGCTGCTATTAATAAGAGATATTTGCAAAAATCTGATTACTGCTCAAATTGGTATTCAAAGGAAACATGGTTCAAAACATATGAAGGACATGTGAATACTGTGGGAGATCAAAAATCATGGGATATTCCACAAAATGTAGAATCTGAGATCACAAAACCTCCCGATGTGGAGATTTTACAAGGAAGAAGACAAAAGAAGAGGCATATCCCAACGACTGAATCAATACCATGGAAGTCTGCCAAATGCAGTCGATGTAAACAAATTGGGCATAATAGAACAACTTGCTTATCTTCTCCAGCACCTCATCCATATTCGAAGAAACACGCTGAAAAATACTCCAACATTCAATAATTCTTGGTCAAAATTTAGACTTTCATTTTTGTATGATATATTTCAAATGTGATTGTTTTCGTACAAATAAAAAAAAACTCTTGCACTCTTTTATATATTGCTGAAGTACAAATCACTTTTGCATAAGGTTACACATTGGTACGTTATTGTTCCAATCAGACTTCAAACTATCCCACTTTTGTATAATTTCTTCCATTGAAAGCTTCCTACTTTCTCTTGCACCAGACATTCTTTCTTCAAAAAAATATAAAAGACTAAGGATGAATATAAATTTTACAGTCTTTCCGCAGGTGCGGAAAGGGGGATCGCAGGTGCGAGTTTTGCCTGTATAGGAGAAGTCTGCAGGTGCGAGGATTTTTGTCGCACCTGCGATGTCGCAGGTGCGGAAGTGAGGTCGCAGGCACGAGGTTGGGCCGTTAAGTTGGTTATCGCAGGCGCGCACCCTGGGACCGCAGGTGCGGAGCCAATATTCCGCAGGAGTGGAAATGACTGTGCAGAATAGTATAAAAGGACCCCCTCCGTGAAATTTATTAAGTTTTCATCAAATTGCATGCGGGGGAGTCCATTGAAGAGGGTTTTGAGAGGGGATTTCCAGGTTCCTCAGCTAAGGTGAGTTCTTTAATTTGTTAATCCTGTTCCTATGCTATTTTTATTGAGATTAGGCTTGAAAATTTAAGGTTTTGGGTAAGAAAAGTTGGAAAAATGGGAGGAAGGAATTGGGACTTCTTTTGAAGTTTTGGAATGGCAATTGTGGTCCGATTTTAGTGTTCTTGGTATGTATAGAATCGTGGGAGGACGAGGATTCTAGTGATATAAAAATTTTCGTATTCCGAGACGTGGGATCGGGGCTCGAGTTTGGCCGAATTTCGAGATTTTGTTTAAATTTGATGATTTTCGATTGGGTTGTGTTCCATGAATATATTTTTGATGATGTTATCTGGTTTTTGGCTAGATTCAGAGAAATCGGGAGCCAATTTGAGGGGCAAAGTCATAGCGGATTAGTGTCGTGGCCCGGTAGAGGTAAGTATTGGTCTTAAATTTGGTCCTGAGGGTATGGAAACCCGGACTGCATGATTTTCTCACTGAATTTGGAATGGCGCACATGTCGGGTGACGAACATGTGGCGTATACTGATTTTTGGATTGGACTAGATCCTCTCCGCGACAACTACTGAGTTGCGTATTTACTCAAAAACTTGTGTTAAATTATGTTCGAAAGATTTGTGAAGTATTTGGGCTATAAGCCGTGTTTGGGGCCTCGTGCCGATCTGTTTAGACCCTTTGAGGGTGTTTTACTATTGTTTTCCTCACTACCTATTGATGGTTTTACTTAGCATCATTATGCATACTGTTTTATTTGAAACTCAGCCTGATTTACACTACATGAGCATTAAAATAATGTTTTCGGGGCGAGTACCCTGTTCTACTACTTCGCCCGAGGGGCTTTTCGAGTGGTTCCACCGAGTGTGGCCGAGGGACAAGAGTGATAGTGAGGTGTTGAGTGATATTAGCGCTTGGGATGAAGGAGCCCCCCGGAGTCTCTACACACCCCTAGTGAGCGCACCAAGTGCGAGTGATTGATTGATTGGGAGGCATGAGTGGCTGAGTGATTGTGAGGTGCTGAGGGATTGTGAGGCCTACCCGAGGGGCTGATTATGAAACATGTTTTTGCCCGAAGGGCTACTTATGATTTTACTACATTCATTTGCATACCAAATCTTTGTTTTAAAGTTACGAAAAATGTGCATTTTTTAAGAACTTTTATGAAGTTTATTTCGAAGGCATGATGATTTCGTATATCTATGTATACTATTGGAAAGTAAGGTTGTGTATATCGTGACATTGATTTTTATGTGGTTCCTTGCTACTTAAGCTTGATTTATTTCCATTACTACTGAGTTGGCATACTCACATTACTCTCTACACCTCTGTGTGCAGATTCAGGAGCAGATATCGAGCCTTAGCTTATACATATATCATAGCGGAGACGGATCGTGGGGATTTAGAGATAGTTGTTCAGCGTTCGCAACATCTCTGCCTTCCTTTCCTGTTGTATTTATCTTTGATTCGGAGTTTTTTATCTTAATACTTTATTTTGGCTTATTTCATTAGATGCTCATGACGTGTTGGATCGGGGTTTTGGGGGATGACAATACTGTATATATAAAAATTGCTTATTATGTTAAGTTAACTTTCTGCATGTTGTTATGAATTGCTTGAAACTTAAATGGGATTTTCAAAGAAATTGTGAACACGCGGTAGTCGACTAGCCTAGTTCCACGATAGGAGCCATCACGGTCGGTTAGGATTTGGGTTCGTGACAGGTCCATGCGTATGTGTATTGATTATCGGCAGCTGAACAGGGTTACAGTGAAGAACCGGTATCCCTTGCCCCGCATTGATGATTTTTTTCACTGGCTTCAGGGAGCCAGAGTGTTTTCCAAGATTGACTTGAGGTCTGGGTATCATCAGTTGACGATTTGGGATTTTGACATTTGGAAGACTGCTTTCAGGACCAGATATGGTCATTATGAGTTCTTGGTTATGTCATTTGGGCTGACCAATGCCCCAGCTGCGTTCATGCAATTTATGAACAATGTGTTTCAGCCTTACCTTGATTCTTTCGTCACTGTGTTCATTCATGACATCCTAGTTTATTCTCTTAGCCAGGAAGAGCATGCTCAGCATTTGAGAGTTGTGTTACAGAGGTTGAGGGAGGGGAAGCTTTATGCGAAATTCTCCAAGTGTGAGTTTTGGCTTGGTTCGGTAGCTTTCTTGGGGAACGTGGTGTCTAGTGAGGGTATTCAGGTTGATCTGAAGAAGATAGAGGCGGTGCAGAGTTGGCCCAGGCCGTCCTCAGCTACAGAGATTAGGAGTTTCCTTGGTTTGGCGGGATATTACTGTCGCTTTGTGGAGGGATTCTCTTCTAGTGCTTCGCCTTTGACCAGATTGACTTAGAAGGGTGATCCATTCAGATGGTCTGATGAGTGTGAGGAGAGCTTTCAGAAGCTCAAGTCAGCATTGACCACAGCTCCGGTACTAGTTTTGGCTACTGGTTCGGGTTCTTACACAGTCTATTGTGATGCTTCTAGAGTTGGTTTGGGAGCGGTATTGATGCAGGACGGTAGGGTGATTCTTACGCGTCTAGACAGTTGAAGGTGCACAAGAAGAATTATCCAGTGCACGATCTTGAGTTAGCTGCTATTGTTCATGCCTTGAAGATTTGGCGGCATTATTTGTATGGAGTGTAGTGTGAGATTTTCACTGATCATCGTAGTTTGCTGTATCTGCTGAGGCCGAAGGACTTGAGTTTGCGTCAGAGGAGGTGGTTGGAGCTTCTCAAGGATTATGACCTCACTATCTTATATCATCCGGGGAAGGCCAATGTAGTGGCCGATGCCTTGAGTCGTAGAACAGAGAGTTTGGGGAGTCTATCATACCTTCTAGTAGCAGAGCGGCCATTAACCCTTGATGTTCAGGCCTTAGCGGGTCGGTTGGTGAGATTGGATCTATCGGAGCTCCCGCGGGTGTTGGCTTGTGTAGCCTCCAAGTCTTCTTTTTACAATCAGATTAGAGCACGCCAGTATGATGATCCACATTTGCTTGTTCTTCAGGACAGGGCCCGTCGCGGTGATGCCAGGGATGTGGTTATTGGTGATGATGGGATAATGAGGATGTAGGGCCGGATTTGCGTGCCCAATTTAGATAGGCTTTGAGATTTGATTCTAGCTGAGGCCCATAGTTCGCAGTATTCCATCCATCCGGGTGCCGCAAAGATGTATCAGGATTTGAGGTAGCATTACTTGTGGAGGCGGATGAAGAAAGATATTGTTGAGTTTGTGGCTCAGTGTCTCAACTGTCTGCAGGTCAAGTATGAGCACAAGATACCAGGTGGATTGCTTCAGAGATTTGATATTCCAGAGTGGATGTCGGAGCAGATCACCATGGACTTTGTAGTTGGGATCCTACGGACTTCGAGGAGGTTTGATGCTATATAGGTTATTGTGGATCGGCTGACCAAGTCCGCGCACTTCATTCCTGTTGGTACTACTTATTCTTCGGAGAGGTTAGCTGAGATTTATATCAGGGAGATTGTTCGATTGCATGGAGTTCCAGTTTCTATCATTTCCGACAGAGGTACTCAGTTCACATCTCAGTTTTGGAGAGCCGTGCAGAGAGAGTTGGGTACTCAGGTTAAGTTGAGCACATCGTTTCATCCTCAGAACGACGGGTAGTCGGAGCGTACCATTCAAATTTTTGAGGATATGTTGCGTGCTTGTGTGATTAACTTTGGTGGTTCATGGGACCAGTTTCTACCATTAGCGGAGTTTGCGTATAATAACAGCTATCAGCCGAGTATCCAGATGGTTCCGTATGAGGCTTTATATGGTAAGAGGTGCAGATCTCCGGTTGGTTGGTTTGAGCCGGGCGAGGCTAGGCTATTGGGCACAAACTTGGTTCAGGATGCGTTGGGCAAGGTAAAGTTGATTCAGGAGCGGCTTCGCACGGCGCAGTCTAGGCAGAAGAGTTATGCGGACCGGAAGGTCCGAGATGTGTCTTTCATGGAAGATGTCGCCCATGAAGGGTGTTATGAGATTCGGGAAGAGGGGGAAGCTGAGTCCCAAGTTCATTGGGCCATTTGAGGTGCTTTAGAGGGTTGGGGAGGTGGCTTATAGGCTTGATATGCCTCCTAGTCTATCGAGTATTCATCCGATATTCCATGTTTCGATGCTCCGGAAATATGTTGGTGACCCGTCTCATGTTTTGGACTTCATCACGGTTCAGCTCGAGGGTGATATATCATATGAGGTAGAGCCACTGGCTATTTTGGGTTGACAGGTCAGGAAGCTGAGGTCTAAGGATATAGTTTTAGTGAAGGTTCAGTGGAGAGGGCAGCCTGTAGAGGATTCCACCAGGGAGACCGAGCCGGAGATGCAGGACAGATATCCTCACTTATTCGAGACTCCAGGTATGTTTCTAGACCCGTTCGAGGACGAACATTTGTTTAAGAGAGGGAGGATGTAACAACCTGGACGGTCGTTTCGTGAGATTTACCTCGTTTTCCCCATTTCTGCATTTGTCATATATTTTTAGCCTATTCTTTTTGTTGTGTTGGGTCAGTTGGTTTGGTTCAGGAGTGGTCATGGTGAGAATTGATGCATTTAGTCTCCTAAAGTAGCCTAAAAGTTGAGAAAGTCAACTGAGAGTTGACTTATTGGTGAACGACCTCGGAATGCGGATTTTATGGCTAGGATAGCTTCGTTAGGTGATTTGGGACTTAGGAGTGTGTTCAGAATGAAGTTTTGATGTCCGGTGTAGAATAAGGCTTGAATTGGCGAAAGTTAGTTTTTGGCGATTTCCGGTCGGCAGTGGAAAATAAGCTATCGGTGTCGGAATCAGATTTCGGAAGTTGGAGCAGGTTCCTAATGTCATTTTGGATATGTCTGCAAAATTTCAGGTCAATCGGAGGTGTTTTGGTTGGTTTCGATGTAGTTGGCGAAATTTGGAAGTTTCAAAGTTCATAGGCTTGAATTTGATGTAATTTTTGTGTCTTCGTGTTGTTTTTGGTGTTTTGAAGGCTAAACTAAGTTGGAGTAGTGCTATATGGTGTGTTGGTATGTTTGGTTTGGGGCCCTGAGGGGCTCGGGATTGATTTCAGATGGTTGGCGGAGTTTTAAACTTGAAAAAATTGCAGCAAATGGCTGCTGGTGTAAGTTTCTGGTGTTGGCCGTACCTGCGGAAGGGTAGCCACAGGTGCGATGTCGCATGTGCAAAAGGTCATGCGCAGGTGCGGAAGGAGGCTAGGCAAGGGGAAATCCGCAGGTGCGAAGAGATGGCCGCACCTGCGAAGCCGCAGGTGCAGAGGAGTGGCCGCACGTGCGAGAATTGGCCAGTTAGTGGGATTGCGCAGGTGTGCACCTGGAACCGCAGGTGCGGGTCTGCAAGTGCGATTAAGTGTCCGCAGGTGCGGAATTTCTGGGCAAAACAGTATAAAAAGGGGCCTCCGTGAAATTTTATTCATTCCACTATTTTTGCATGCGGTTGGAGCTCTTTTGAAGGCAAATTGAAGAGGAAATTCGTGGTTCTTCAGTGGAGGTAAGTTCCCGGGTTATTAAAGTCGTTTCTATGCTATTTTGTTCGGATTAAGCTTGTAAATCNTTATTGGGTTGTGTTCCTTTAGCATATATTAATGATGTTAAACTGGTTTTGGCTAGATTCGGAGCAATCGAGAGCCAATTTGAGGGGAAATAGCATAGCGGACTAGTGTTGTGGCCCGGTAGAGGTAAGTAATGGTTATAAATCTTGTCCGGAGGGTACGAAACCCCGGACTACATATTTCTCACTGATTTTAGAGTGGCGCACATGTCGGATGACGAGTATGTGGCACACACTAATTTTTGGATTGGACTAGGTCCTCTCCGCAGGCGACTAATGAGTTGCATATTTTACTCAAAACCTTGTGTTAAATTATGTTCTAAAGATTGTTGAAATATTTGGGCTATAAGCCGTGTTTGGGGCCTCATGCCGATCTGTTTAGACCCCTTGGGGGCTTTTTACTGCTGTTTTCCTCACTATTTACTGATGATTTCACTCAGCCACATTGTGCTTACTGTTTTCGAAACTCAGCCTGATTTACACTACATTGAGATTTAAAAATGATGTTTTGGGTCGAGTACCCTGTTTTACTGATTTGCCCGAGGGGCTTTTTGAGTGGTTCTACTGAGTGAGGCCGAGGGTCTGATTGTGAGGATATGATACGCCACGAGGTGGCTTGATATTAGCTCTTGGGCTGAAGGAGCCCCTCCGAAGTTTGCACACACCCCAAGTGAGTGCACCGAATGCCGAGTAACGAGTGATTGGGAGGCATGAGTGACTGTGAGGTGCTGAGTGACTATGAGGTGCTGAGTGACTGATTATGAGTGACTGTGAGGCATGCCCGAGGGGCTGATTATGATACATGTTTTGCCCAAGGGGCTACCTATGATTTTTACTACTTTCACTCTGGACTTATGAAATATGTTTTGCCCGAGGGCCCTCTATATGATTCATTTCATTTTCATACTAAATCTTTCGGTTTGAAGTTGTTAAAAATATTCATTCTTCAAAGGACTTTTCTGAAGCATGATGACTTCATATATCTATGTTTATACTGTTAGAAAGAAAGGCTGTGCATATTGTGAATTGATGACATTGATTTCTATGTGATTTCTTACCACTTAGACTTGATTTATTTTCATTACTACTGAGTTGGCGTACTCATATTACTCCTGCACCCTTGTTTGCAGATACCGAACATTAGCTATCTTTTCCGTGCGGAGCTGGATTGCGGGATATAGAGGTAGTTGTTCAGCGTCCGCAGCATCTCTGTTTTCCCATCTTGTTGTATCTAGCTATTTATTCATAGGTTTTTGTATTATAATAGTATACCTTTTGGCTTATTTTTCTTAGATGCACATGACATGTTGGCTCCGGGTTTTGAGGTTGGTGGCACTGTTATTTGGCCTAATGTATTTAGTAAACTCTGTATATTTTATGAAATGCTAGAAATTTGATTGGGATTTTGAAGAAAATTGTGAACATGTGATTATTGGCTAGCCTAGTTCCACGATAGGCGCCATCACGACCGATTTAGGATTTGGGGTCGTGACACTATTGTAATGACCGCCCGATCATTTTGAGTATTTTAGCTCCTGATCCCCTATGTATTGCCTCATCTATGTTATATTGTGGTTATATAACTTTCCAGGGTATTTGGTTTTGGTTTCGAGTGAGTTTCGGAGTGAAATGGGACTCATAGTTCCTAAGTTGGAGTCTTAAGTTGGTAGAGTTGACCGTAGTTTGATTTTGTGTTGACGACTCCAGAATGGAGTTTTGACAGTTCCAATAATTTCGTATGGTAATTTTTGACTTAGGAGCATTTCCGTATGTGGGTTTGGAGATCCGTAGCTCGTTTCGGCGTGAATTGGCGAAAGTTGGAAAGTTGAAAAGTTTGACCGGGAAATGACTTTATTGATATCGGGGTCGATTTTCGATTTCGAAAGTTGGAATAGGTCAGTCATGTCATTTATGACTTGTGTGCAAAATTTGAAGTCAATCAGAGTTGTTTTGGTATGAATCGACATTACTTTTGAAATTCGGAAGTTCATAAGTTCATCAGGCTTGAATCAATGCTCAATTCATTGTTCTAGTATTATTTGATGTGATTTGACGCTTCGAGCATGTTCGTATGATATTTTAGGACTTGTTGGTATGTTTGGTTGAGGTCCCCGGTGCCTCAGGCGTAATCTAGATCATGTTCGGTGCATTTCGGAAACTTGAAGACTACTGAATCTGCTGCTACTGGTTTCCTTATACACGATCGCGAGTGGGTTACCGCGATTGTGAAGAGTGGTTTGGCACTAGTGGATTGTTGTTCTATGCGATCGCGTGGTTAAGATTGTGATCACGAAACCTTGGAGGAGTTGTATTATGCGATCGCGTGGCAGGGGGCGCGTTCACGAATAAGAAATAGGAAGCCTGGGTTCCACGCTTGTTCATTGCGATCGTGTGAGGTTATCCGCGATAATGTTGGTCTGGGATATTTGGTCACCGCGTTCGCGACCAGGTCTGTGCATTTTCATAGTAGGTTTTTGGGCTAATGAAGATTTTTTTCTTCGCGATCGCGAAGGAAATTCAGCGATCGCGATGTGTAAATCCCTGGGCAGTAGAATTTCGAAAAAATGACTGTTCATCTCATTTTTTCATATTTTGGACCCAGAGAGCTCAGTGTGAGGATATTTTTCGACGATTTTCGTTGGGGGTAAGTTATTCTAACCCGGATTGGTCTATATTTCATGAATCTATTGCTATTTTCAACATCTAATTAGGGATTTGAGTTGAATTTTGTGAAAATTTGTGAAAATTTCCTAGACTAAATTTTTGAGTTTTGAAAGGCGATTTGAGGCCAAATTTGAGTCATTCTTGTATGGTTTGACTCGTTATCGAATGAGTGTTCAAATTTTATAATTTTGATCGGTTCCGAGATGCGGGACCGCGTTGACTTTTTGAGTTGAATTTTTATTTCTTTGCAAAGATTATAGCTTTATTATTCAAATTAGCTTCCTATAGTTTATATTTATGGTATGAAGTTGTTTTTGTTAAATTTGAGTCGTTTGGAGTTAGATAATCGAGGGAAAGGCCTACTGGTGGATTGAGTTAGCGTATTTTTGAGGTAAGTGTCTTGCCTAACTTTGTGGGGAGAGGAGAGAATTACCCCTTAGGATTGGTGTTGTTTAAAAATTATGATGTGTGGAAGCCATGTAGAGGTAACGAATGTGTACACGGGCTAAATATGGAAATTTACCGGTTTTAGCTATGTAGATTCCCTTCATGTCTTAATTGAGTTATTTTATCATGTTAAATTCATCATCATTATTTTGTTCTCGCATGTTCTATTTGTCTTATCTCTTACTTGTTAATTGCTCTACATGTTTAGTTGAAGTTCTTGTTTCCTTTATTCCATATTCATTATTTAAATTTTGTATTTTTTACTTTAAGTTGTTATTCTTGGAATATCTTTTTGTTGAAAGTGGCATTGAGTTATAAAGGCCGTAATTCACATTGAGGCAAAGTGTTAAGTTGTGAAATACTATTCTTGTTGAGTTATTCATTTCCGGTTGCCATTGTTGATACTCTGGTGCATATTGTGGTTGAGTCATGGGCTACTTGTTGTGAAAATACTATTGTTGTTGGTTTCTTGGTAAATTGTGATATTGGTCACTTGAGATGCGAGTTGTGATATGTAGTGATATCGATACGCATGCGGTGGTATAAGGTATTGGGGTAGAAGCGCATGCAGTGCGATAAGACAGGCTTGATATGCGTGGCTTGTAGGGGAACTACTAGAAGTCACGCAGTGTGATAAGGTGGGCTAAAACGCGGGATGCTATTTCAAGAAAAATAATTTTCAAAACTAAATGCAAAGGCTCCCGTGGTGACATACGGAAAAATTGTGAATTATTCTTGTGATTTGAGACTACGAAGCGTTACCTCAATTGACTTTTGTTAGTATGTCTCTATTACGTCACTTGTGTCTAGTTGCTTTGTTTCCTTGGCATAACATTCCTTTCCTTATTCCGTGATGCATTAATTGCTTGAGTTCGGTGTAGTAAATATTGGTACCTTCCTTACTTGCTTCATTTTTATTGTTGTTATCATTGCACTGCTAAATTACTCGTTCTGCCTCTTATTTATTTATTCCAGTAGGGCCTTGACCTGACCTCGTCACTACTCTACCGAGGTTAGGCTTGGCACTTACTGGGTACCGTTATGGTGTAGTCATGCTACATTGCACATCTTTTGTGCAGATCCAGGTACCTCTTACTAGTCTAGGCCTCAGTGAGCTGAGTTCGTACATGGAGACTTCAAGGTACACCTGCCGGCATCCGCAAGCCTAGGAGTCACCTTCTATCTATTTTTATGTTTTCCTCCTTTTATTAATACAGTTGTATAGGGATGACTATTAAACAATTGTAGAGTTTGTGACTCTATATGACCAGGTTTTGGGGAAATTGTATATGTTGAGCAGCACCGTTTATTCTATATAGATGTTGAGTATTTGAGAGTTCATTTGTTATTTCAGTTATGTGATGCATGTTTGTTAGCCTTACCTAGTCTTAGAGACTAGGTGCCATCACGCCATCATACGGAGAAAAATTGGTATAGTGACAACTATAATACAAATTTTGTATGTATATTGTATATCATGTGTTCGTCATCTTCTTCGAGTTTCAATCTGAAAATTCAACCAAAGTCAACTCTAGTCTTTGCTAAATATCCTCAAAATTGAGATCTAAACTCCAAAGAATATCCCCAATCATTTGCAACAACATCCAATTCAAATAAATATTTTTAAAAGCCAAATTTGAATTCAAAATTTGATATTTTTTAATAGCTGTCAATGGTGGAGGGTCAAATACCTTACAAATTTAATAATTGACAATTTCAACTTGCACACTAGTTGTGCAACATGAAAGGAACTGCTAAGTTAAAACTCCATACCCAAATGAATAAAATCCATTGATGAATTCCCTAAATAAAAAAAGGATAAAGTAGATGAGAAAAAAAAAAGAGAGAAGCAGAGAAAATCGAAAAGAAGAAAAATAGGGTTGGGGAGAGAGACGGGAGAGAGAGAGAGAGAGTCGAAGAGAGAATAACTGATATTCCTATTCAATTCCTAATATAAAAGAATACTTATTTAATATTAATTTTTTTATAATTAGTAAATTGTATATCAACTTGTAATTAAGTTAAAACTTCAATAGTGAAGGTATAGTATAGGTAAGTAAAAATTTCAATTTTATTGGGAAATTTACAATATCGGTCCTTTATAAGGAATTTTTTTACATCAATAACACATCTTTTGGAATATTTCTAAAGTAACAAAAACAGTTTAAATGAAATTTAGTTACCCTTTCAACTTTAAATTGCAAATTTTAAGGTTTGACAAAATTTGCCATATCATTAAAAATGTCTATTTAAAAACAACTCTTCCCCTTTTTTTTTTTTCTTCATATTCCCCAATATTTTCTTGCATTTTCACCACTCCTATAAAACCTATTACGACCCTTAAACCATCATCACTTCCCCATCGCTCACTGAGAAAAAGGATCACCGAAGCAATAATAACTACGATCAACATTTGACCAAAAAAACCTTTTTCAATGCAGACTGTCATGTTTTTTATGAGTCTTTACTGTCCGTGAGTTCCCAGTGGTGGTTCTCCACGATCATTAGTGCTCCTTTTTTTAAATACTTTCAAGTGTAATGGTTTATGTAACGACCCGATTGGTCATTTTGAGCATTTACACTTCGTTCGATGGTTTGAGATCGTGAGTAACTGCATATGGTGTATTATGACTTGCATGAATCGTCAGTTTTGGATTTCTAGTGGTTCGGAATTGATTTGGAAGAATGATTCTCATTTAGAAGCTTTAAGTTAGAAGAGTTAACCAAGTTCGACTTTTATGTATTTGACCTCAGATCAGAGTTCTGATGGTTCTGTTACATCCGGATGGTGATATGAGACTTGGGCGTATTCCCGCATTTGCATTCAGATGTTTCTAGAAGGTTTTGGCACTAATTGGCGAGAGTTGGTAATTTGAAAGTTTGAAAAGTTTACAGGTTTGACCGAGAGTTGACTTTGAGTCTATCATGTTAGAATTGTTGTTGCTAGAGTTGGAATAGGTTCGTTTTATCACTCGAAACTTGTGTGCAAAATTTTATGTCATTCCGAGTTTATTTGATATGGTTCGACATGAGTTTTGAAAGTTGAAAGTTCATTAGTTCATTTGGCTTGAATTGAGGTGTGATTCATAGTTTTGATATTTTTTGGTGTTATTTTAGGTCTCGAGTAGGTCCATGTTATGTTTTGGGATTGTTTGGTATGATTGGAAGGGGTCTATAAGGGCTCGGGTGAGTTTTGGACGAGTTTCAGACAATTTCTCCTTCATATGTGATTGCTAGTTTTCTGCTGGTTTTGGTGTTGCGCATCTATAGTTGGTTTTACATAGGTGTGGTGGTCGCAGAAGAGGATTCTTGGTCACACTTGCGAAGAAGGCTTGAAGTGGGCAATGTACGCATCTGCGAGTCCACAGAAGGTGTTCTTGTGCGCACGAGCACAAGTGCAGTAGCACATATGTTGTCGCAAAAGCGTTAGGGAGCTGAGGTAAGGTGTTTCACAAAATCAGAGGTGTGGCCGCATATGCGGTTCCGCAGAAGCGTGTATCTAGTCGCATATGCGACATAGCTGGCAGAATTTAATATATTTGAGGGTTGATCTATTTTTATCACATTTTAAGTTAGAGAGCTCGATTTGGGCGATTTTGGAGGGGATTTTCAAGATTTGGATTCGGATAAGTATTTTTTACTCGGATTAATTTATATTTTATTATTTCAACCTCGATTTTAGTGTTTAATTGATGATTTGAATTGGAGAAATTGAGGATTTTAGTAAAAACCTTTTTAAAACATAAAATGGTGATTTGACAGTCGATTTGAGGTCAGGATTGTGGTTTTAGTATGGTTGGACTCGTATTAGAATAGATGTTCGAAATTTGTGAGTTTTTTTGGGTTTTGGGATGCCAGCCAGGGGTTGACTTTTGATTTGACTTTTTTATTTTAGTTAAAGATCTTAACTTTATTAATTGGAATTTGTTTCTTTGCATTGTTTGATAATATTAAGTCATGTTTTGCTAGATTTGATCCGAGCAGAGGTGAATTTTAAAGGAAAAGCTTTTTTTGAGTGATGAATTAGCCTAATTGAGGTAAATAAATTGTCTAACTTTGTTTTGGGGAACTACCCCCACAGGGTTTGGTCTAATTGCACTATTTGAACTATATGAAAGACGTGTACATGAGATGACGAGTGTGTACACGGGTTTATATGTGATATTTGGCCGGTTTAGACTCTTAGGCCTTTAATATGACTTTAATTGAAGTTGTTATATGGAATACCTTTCATTGTTGATTTATTTCCTGTTTCATTGTGTTGTTGTTGAAATTCTTGAACACATTGTTGTTAAGCCATGTGTTATGTGTGGCTTCGACCAATTTAGACTATAGGCTATTAATATGCCTTTTGTAATAGTGATCTTTATGTGAAACATGTTAAAATAACTTTAAGACTACTTGATCATACTCATTACGTTGATTTATCCAAAATCATGTTTTGTTTAATTGAACACCCTTCCGCTGTTATGATTATTTGCTATGTCCTTGTGCATTATTGTTGGAAATTGTGAATTTATATCTCGCTGTGACTTGGTATCATTGTGTGATATTGTGGAACTTTGTATTGTTTCTTTGTGGTATCGTGGAACTTCTGGACATGTTGAGCGAATTGATTGGTGGTGTCAGCACGAGGTTTTGCCGTGCGATTATGACTATTGTTGTGCGCGTGGGGAAAAATAAGGGTGGTGTTATCTCTGGCTGCCCACGTGATGAAATAAAGGTGGCTATATATGCATGTGGCGAAATAAGAGTGGCATATCATATCTATGTGCACATGCGGCGTAATATGGGTGGCTCTATGGGAATGTTATGTGATGGCTCGGGGGCGTGTTGTTGATGAAAGATGAGCATCCTGCTTGTTGTTTTTAACTTTCTTGTGTATGTCATTGTCACGACCCCAAATCCAGGCCAGTCGTGATGACGCCTATCATGGAACTAGGCCAGCCAAAACTTCACTCAAATCATAATACAATCCCATTTACCTCTTTACTATACCGATTACCCATAAAAGTTTACTTTAAATATTTATAAAATAGTTAAATCTATACTGAACCTTAATACAACCCCCGAGAACCCAGAGTCACTGGTCATGAGCATCTACATAAAATATACAACTCGACGAAAATAAATTCTATAGTAGGAAGTAGGAGAGGGAGCAGGACTGCGGACGCATGCAGCTACCTCGCAAACCTTCGAGAATCCCTGGAACAGATAGACAACTCACCCTGCTCTAACACCCGAATCTGCAACACAAGGTGCAGGGAGTAATGTGAGTACGCCAACTCCGTAGTAATGAAAATAAATAAGGTCTGAGCAGCAAGAAACACATAAAATCAATGTCATCAAATCACAAGATGCACAACCTTTCTTTCCAACAGTATAACATAGATATGTGAATTCATCATGCCTTAAAATCAACTTTAGAAAAATCCTTTAAAGAATGCATAGTTTTAACAACTTCAAACCGAAAGATTTAGTATGAAAATGAATGTAGTAAAATCATCAGTAGCCCCTCGGGCAAAACAAGTATCATAATCAGCCCCTCGGCCATGCCTCACAGTCACTCAACACCTCACAATCACTCATGCCTCCCAATAACTCGTCACTCAACCTCCCAATCACTCGTCACTCGGCACTCGGTGCGCTCACTTGGGGTGTGTACAGACTCCGGAGGGGCTCCTTCAGCCCAAGCGCTAATATCACTCAGCACCTCACCATCACTCTTGGTTCTAGACCACACTCAGCAGAACCACTCGAAAGGCCCCTCGGGCGAATTTAGTAAAATAGGGTACTCGACCCAAAACATCAGTTTAAATCTCAAAGTGGTGTAAATCATGTTGAGTTTCGAAAACAGTATGCACAATGCAACTGAGTGAAATCATCAATACATAGTGAGGAAAAACAGCAGTGAAAAGCCCCCAAGGGGTCTAAACAGATCGGCAGGAGGCCCTAAACATGGTGTATAGCCCCAAATATTTCAACAATCTTTAGAATATGATTTAACATAAGGTTTTGAGTAAATATGCAACTCATTAGTTGCCGCGGAGAGGACCTACTCCAATCCAAAAATTAGTACGCGCCACATACTCATCATCCGACATGTGCGCCTTTCTAAAATAAGTGAGAAAATATGTAGTCCGGGGTTCCGTACCCACAGGGCAAGATTTATAACCATTGCTTACCTCTACCGGGCCACAACACTAGTCCGCTATGCTCATGCCCATCAAATTGGCTCCTGATTTCTCTGAATCTAGCCAAATCAGTTCAACATCATTAATATATACTCAAGGAACACAACCCAATCAAAAATTATCAAATTATACAAGAATCTCAAAATTCGGCCAAACCCGAGCCCCGGGCCAACATCTTGGAATCCAATAAAATTTACCTCACAAGAAACCTTATCCTCCCACAAGACCTTACATACCAAGAACATCGAAATCGAACCACAATTGCCCACTAAAATTTCCAAAAGAAATTCCCAACTCTTTCCTCCCATTTTCCAAACTTTTCTTACTTTAATCCTTCAAATACAAGCCTAATCCGAATTAAAATAGCATAGAAACGATGTTAATAACCTGAGAACTTACCTTCACTGAAGAATCACGAATCCCCTCTCCAATTTGTCTTCAAAGGAGCTCCTCTCGCATGCAAAAATGGTGAAATGAAATGAATTTCACGGATGCCTCTTATATACTATTTCTGCCAGCATTTCTTCATCTGCGGACACTTGGTCGCACCTGCGGACCCGCACCTGCGGTCCCAGGTGCCAACTTGCGGTCCCAGGTGCGCACTTGCGAAATTCCACTTAACGGACCAACTTCCGCACTTGCGGCCAATCCTCCGCACCTGCGGCATCGCAGGTGCGACCAAAACTTCGCACCTGCGGAAATTCCCCTACCTAGCCTTTTTCGCACCTACGCATTGCCCATCGCACCTGCGACATCGCACCTGCGGCTGCCCTACCTCAGGTGCGGCCAACACCAGAACTTCACACCAAGAGCTATTGCTGCAAATTTCCAGGTTCAAAAACCCCGCCAACTATCCGAAATCAATCCCGAGCCCCTCGAGGCCCCAACCAAACATACCAATACACCTCATATCATTATTCCAACTTAGTCGAGCCTTCTAAACACCAAAAACAACACAAAAACACCAAAATTACATCAAATTCAAGCCTATGAGCTTTGAAACTTCCATATTTTGCCAACTACGCCGAAACCAACCAAAACACCTATGATTGACCTGAAATTTTGCACACATACTCAAAATGACATTAAAGACCTGTTCTAACTTCCGGAATCCCATTCCGACCCTGATAGCCTATTTTCCACTGCCGACCAGAAATAGCCAAAAACTAACTTCCGCCAATTCAAGCCTAATTCAACACCGGACATCACAAAAATATTTCGAACACACTCCTAAGTCCCAAATCACCTAACGAAGCTATCCTAGGCATAAAATCCGCATTCTGAGGTCGTTCACCAATAGGTCAACTCTCAGTTGACTTTCTCAACTATTAGCTACCTTGAGAGACTAATGCCTCAATACTCACCATGACCACTCTGAACCCGACCCAACACACATAAATGAAGCTGAAATGGGGGAAACGAAGCTAAACTCTCGGAATGACCGGCCGAGTCGTTACATCCTCCCCCACTTAAATATACGTTCGTCCTCGAACGTGCCAAGAGTTGTTCCCCAAAACTATCAATCTGTTACGCGTCTTACCATGCACATACCCGGGGGTGATCCCACGTCACCCTATCTCATATAGGTCCAATAGCACAATACACTTGAAATTTCGAAATCCAAATCCTGGCCCATAAACCTTAGAACCAAATTCCCACTTCTGAAATGATATACAAGATCAAAATTCCCATAAGTATGAACTGAACAAGTTTGAACATGCTGAATCAAGCTCTATACGTACCCCAGATGAAATCACATAATACACCGCGCGTCTCAAGCACTCATAGTGATAACTCTTAGTCACAGTAACTGCTCAGAACAACCCAATACCGGTACATAACCTCTTATCAAGAAATGCCTCGCTCTAACACTTCCATATACTGTCGATGTTGAAAGAAGCACGTGAATTAACAACCATTCGTCCGATCAGTCAGGCATGAAGCTCCCCCTTCCCAAATAGGAATCATAGCAAATTTCTTAGCCGACTCGCGATATTAGCCTTTTAGTTATTGTCACGACCCCAAATCCAGGCCAGTCGTGATGGCGCCTATCATGGAACTAGGCCAGCCAAAACCCAAATTCAAATCATAATAAGATTCCCTTAAACGTCTTTACTATACCGAATACCCATAAAAGTTCCTTTAAACATTTATAAAACAGTTAAATCTATACTGAACATTAAATACAATCCCCTGAGAACCCGGAGTCACTGGTCATGAGCATCTACATATGTCACACCTCCTTTTTTATACGCCCCAAAAGGGGTACGGGAGTTTTTCCACTTAAAGTGACATTATTCGAAATGGGAATATTTTATTTCTATTAGAGTCGCCACTTTCACCGGGTCAACCGGTGGAGAAGAAGAATCGATGGGGCCTAAGATGAAGGGATTTGTTTATACACTGAGAAAGCCAGCCTTGTGCGTGATTCTGTTTTCATCAGCTGTTGGGATCTCTACTCGGGCTGCCTCCCCCAGTGGCAATCAAGTTTCACCCTCTCGATATCTGATACTACACTTATGTATCGGGACATGGGCTCGCATCGGACCGGTGTAGAAGGGGGTCTTTCTATGGTAAAATCAAAAATGGTGTCGAAAGGGTCAGGGATGCATTTCTCGTTTCTAGGAGGGGTCTTTTATTTTCCCTTAGACTGGAGTGATGTAGAAGCATCACCCTCTTTTTAAGGAACCGTTTTTGAAGTATTTGCCATGGTAGCTATCATGTTTTGAAGTAAGAAGATGGGAAAAATGTGAGTATGTAGAAGATAAGAAGGGAGAACACTTTGCTAAAATATGAAGATTTGAAGAAGAATGTTCAAAATTATGAAGAGGCAAGTAATTGTAGTATTTATAGGGGCCCTCTGGGCGATCTTGAAGCAGGAAAGCGGAACCTGTGACGGTTCGTTGGTTTCTCAAGAATTGTGATTGACAGCTACCTCTGCACAACTTTTCGTGTCACAATCATTTAATGCTCTGAAGGGGCTGACGACATAGTAGGAGTGTCGAAGGGGACAAAGGTCAAAAACATTTCTTATCGGGACTATCTGTATACGGCTAAAATCGAGGAACCCAGTTTCGTAGCCACTGCAATGAATATGAAGGATCGAAGGCCCGAGCTTGACATCGGGGGCACATCGAGGGTCCTTGACCTCGAGGCTGGACAAACCAAATGCCAAGATGAAAAAGTGGGGAACCCTTAGGGGGCACGTGGTTAAGGCTGCAAAGTACACAAGGTGGTACACGCCCGTACCGTGGCATTAAATGTATGTACCAACCATTTCTCTTTACATTAAATAGATGTACCAGCTATATTTCTTTGTAATAATTGTACATGTACTGTGTTGGGATTCCCCTTCTTATATCAAGGGGACCCTTGTCACTTCGCAACATATATGATATTCAATACAAGAACAAGAACATTATTAGCTCTCTACCCAAAACTTTCTCAAAAACTGTCTTATAAAATTATTACTTCTCATTTATTATGTTCTTGAGTTATTCTTCATTCATTGCTTATTATTGATCATAAATAGTCCAACTTTAAGGCATTTAATATTGTTATACTCTTACCGATAGCCCTTAATCAAGCTTCTCGAGCTCGACCTAGAGGCCTACCCGACCATCCTCGAGACCAACCTCTTCGATACCTGGTTTGCGCAATCTTGTTCTTTTCGCATTTATTTAATTTTTCTCGCTTCATACTTAGCATCCACTGTCTAACCAAGTGAGTCAGGGTTATTCTTTGTATTTTCATGTACAACCCATCTAAATTCATCTAACAGCATCCCAAGTTTTGAATGGCAGAACCCAAAAGAACTTGGCATGATAAACATAAAGAATTCAATAACAACCTTATGTATAGCATAGAAGAACTCAAGGAATATGGCATAATGAACATGAAGAAAGCAACAACAACCCTAAGTATGGCATAACAAAACTCAAAGAATATGGCGTGATGAACAGAAAATCCTAAGTAGGATAATAGAACTTAGAAGGGTGGTGCGTGTTAAATATGATGATTATAGCAGAACCTAAATACATAGTATTACAATTGAGGAGAATCTAACATGATGAATCATGGAGACTTACAATAATGATATTTAATAATATTAAAATAGCAAGTGTATTTATAATAATGCTAATGCTAGGTTACAAATTTTAAAACTAATAACTAATTAAAATTTTAAAATAGGTATTTATCGCTAGAAAATACTTTCAAGACATTCATTGTAAATAAATTAATTTTAAAAGGGAGGGTCAAAATTGATCGTCAACAATATGTAGGACGGCTACATTAGCTAGCCAATCTAGGTATTTGACCTACCGAATGGAACCTATTTTTAAGAGTTTAGATACCTCGTCTTTGATATACTCGTGCTTTATTTTGGATTTGACCTATTCTTCCGCTTGATCGGGTGGAATTTCGGATCCAAGATCAATTTGTGAGTTGTTATCTCTGGTTGGATTCTTGTCATGTCTAAGTGGACCAGGAAAAATAATCGGCATTAGCTTTAAGGAAATCAAAGAGTTTTTTTCCCGGGCATGAGTGTTAGCCCCGTCCCCAAGTATACCTTTCTATTCGGTAGATACCTGAACATTATGATTTGCTCCATTTCCTCGATTTTCGACTTGGAGGCATCAGTATCTTCAAGTGTTACGAAGTATGTGGGACCCCGAAGTCATCTTCTTCATCAGTGAGACGCTCCTCTCGATTCCCGAGCTCGGTCGAGTCTGTGATCTGTGATTGATATTTGATGCCTTTCTCTTTGATCAGCCACCCCCCCATATTTTATGTCAATACCGCAAACACCGAGGTCACCTCTTCAATGACAAACATTTCCTTTACGGCCACTTGTTCCTGGTATACCATTTTGATCCCACTCGGAGTTGGAAAGTTCAATGCTTTGGTGCAAGATTGATGGTATCTCCCTCATTCTATGAACACATGGTCTCTCAAATAGGGCATTGTACCTTATATCCCCCTTGATCGCGTAGAACTTCTTTTGCTGAGTGGTTCCGGACGTGTTGACCGGTAGGGTGATTTCAACCTTTGTTGTCTCGCATGCCATATTGAACCCGTTCTATACTTGAATTACTTGATCGGTATGATCCAATCGCCCCAACTTCTCAAAAACTCTCTGTTGGATGATGTTGGCCGAGCTACCTGGATAAATTAACACATGTTTAAGTCATGATTCATTAATAAGTACAAATATTACCAGTGCATCATTGTAGGGTTGAATGACGCCCTCCAAGCCCTCGTCACTGAATTAGATGGATCCCTATGGAACATAGTCTTGAGTTCATTTTTCTCTTGTAATAGAGATATTGGTTCATTTTATCACTGGCTATTGCAGAACGTCTAATCCTCCGATAATCATGTTAATCACATATTGAGATTCTTCCTGCTCAATTTTCTTATTGGCGTCCTTGTTTGTGAAAAGGTTTTTTGGCTCTCTCACTTAGGAATCCCTGGAGATGCCCATTGTTGAACAAACGAGCCGCTTCTTCCCTTAATTGACGACAATCCTTGATTGTATGCCAGTGGGTATCGTGGTATCTTCATACCAAATTATGATCCCTTTGCGCCGGATCATACTGGAGTAACCTCGTCCACTTGGATTCCTTGATGCATCTGATGGTTGATACTATACTCGCTAGATCTATGTTGAAGTTATATTCTGATGGCTTTGGGGCGTCTCTAACTGCGAGTGGTCTATTGAAACAGTTTCTATTCACCAAACCTCAGTTGCTTTGACCCTGGTCCCTTCTTCTATCTTTCCTGGTCATGTAGAGATTGAGTTTGTTTCTCCTTCTATTTGAGATGTATGGTTGATATTGATCGCGAGGTGGTCTCGACTCCTTATCCACTATTCTTTAAGACATTTCATTGGCTCTATTGGGATAAACTAACCCCATGAAAGCTCCAAGTTTGTCTTCCTCGACTTACATCTTTGACTTGTACCTATTATGAACAGCGTCCCCAGTGACCGCAGGGTAGTCTACCAAGTTTTGATTCATTTGTTGAGAAGCAACCAAACTTCGGGGGTTAATTCCTTGAGTAAATACGTAAATGTCTAAATCGTTTGCAACCAGGGGGAAGGTCCATCAATTCCATCTGAAAAATCGACACAAATTCTTTAAGCATCTCGTTGTCCCTTTACTTGACTTCGAACAGGTTTAGTTTCCTCGTTTCCACGTTGATAGCGCTAGCATGGGCATTAACAAAGGTATGTGCAAGCATAGGAAATGAATTGATATATTTAGGGGGTAAGTTATAGTACCATATCATTTCTCCCTTAGACAAGGTCTCCCCTTATTTTGTTAGCAACACCGGCTCGATCTCATCATTCTCGAAGTTGTTTCATTTTATCACACATGTATAGGAGGGCACATGCTCGTTTGTGTCCATGGTTCCGTTGTATTTGGTAATATCAGGCATTCAGATGCTAATCTGAATTGTCTTTTGTGCGCACTCAGGGGAAAAGTTTCTGAATGAATTTTTTGGAATTCGGTCGTTTTAATATGGGGTCGTTCCCGGGATATAATCGACCCTCGAATTGTGAGTTTCCACTTTCTCTTCATTTGAACCTGTCTTCTTTATGCCATATTCCACCCGTTTTGTTGGTGATTCAATAATTTTCATCACCTCGAATGTTTCACGGGGTCCGAATCTGTCAAGTTATTTGACAATCTGATTTTCTCTGTGAGTATCGTCTCCAACTCATTAAGGTTCGGCCGCGTTGTGTGAGTTATTTTAACTCTGCAGTTGGGATATTGAAACTTGTTGAGCTTTCAACATCTAAAAAATCAAACGTATGCTACGAGCTGATGGCCGGGGTGCCCCGTAAATGTTTTTATCGGGATCAGTTTGTAGGTTTATGCTGATAGCAACCTGTGAATTAGCATCGACTGGGTGTCTGATTGGAAAGACATTAGGGTACACAAGGGGGACACCGTTGCTTGGCACCACGTTATTATTTTCACCGAGATGGACTGGCTCGGCATCAACACTCCAGTGAGCAGGTTAGCAATTTGACATAATGAATAATCCTCAAATCAAACTTCAAAGAGAAAACATAAAATGAAGTGTGTTATAAAGATTAATATTAAATTACCATTATTATCCTTAGCCCCGTAGTGGACACCAAGCTATTTACCCTTAAAATGAGTTACCATTAAATTTGCATGCAGTTTAAAGGATGCATAGTTTTAAATTAATACGAATGATCAAAGAACAACAAGTAATTAAATTGAAGTAAAACAAAATGATCAAACCAAGTGTGATGAAGTAATTAAGCCTCCCGTCAGATTTTAATGCTAAAGACCTGTTCCAATCAAGCCCTCATAATGGAGCCCAGTTGTAACTAAATGAATGAAAAGCTTGAAGAACACTTGGACAATTTCTAAAAGACAAAACTAAACTTTATTGCTTTGACATGTGTGCCAACAATATCCCCAAAAATGAAACGGTTATCCCCTTTATATAGTAGGGGAGATAATTTCCTACTACAAGTATAAATAAGGTAAAAATCCTTTTCTTTCCTTTATTTCCCAAGGAAAACATGATTCGTAGTTAATATCGGACGTGATCCGCACCGTGATATCTGGCTGATGGCGGATATTTCAGATCCTCATTCATCCTCTTTAATCGTCATCCCTTTAACCTTGATTCTTTGTTTTGCTCAAGCTTGATTCTTCCCATGATTGGCGATGCTCGATTCCCGACTTATCATTCGTCCTCTGGGGCTCCGATCTATGGGCACCCTCAACCTTACCCGAGCCGGCATTGGATCATGATGTCCCTCGTTTCTTCATCGGGATATCGAGGTTAACTTTATCCCTGATTTTACGTGTACATAGATATATTGTACCACTATATTTATGAATATATATTTCCATTTATACATTATATACAATGATATACACATGTGATATACATGTGTTGTAGTGACGTTTCCCAACTTTATTTTAGATGTTAATATTCAATTTGAATCAATCCAAATCAACTCCATTGTTACTCGATTATTCTTTAAACTCTCGTCCAAGTATTTCCAATGAGTTCCAATCTCACCTACTTATAAAAAACTACTAAGATATTCAAATTTTCACATTGAATCTTCAAGTGGACCTTTAGTGGTTGTTCTTCATGTTTTCTTCACATTTTCACCAAATTGGAGGGGTGTTGATGTTGGAGTTCAGTTAAAGACATCTAAAAATGAAGAAGAGGCATTCACAATAGTTTGGGTGTAGAAAAATAGAGCCTTGCGTCTACTTGGGAGCCTTTTGGGTTATATCTGTGTCACGATGCAAACTCCCATCGAAGTCATGCTGCTTGCTAGGCAAGCCAACCACAAATATACAAAAATAAACTTCAATAATGACAAGAAATAGTCTTGAAAATAGAATAAATAAGATTATTGAACTTAAAATGTCAATATACTTGATATACACACGTGATACTGTCTAAAAGACTAAGTTGTAAGAACATAAAATATTAGAGGAGACTTCAAAGCTAGCGAACGACACAGAAATGCTACCTCGAGATCTCCAAGCAAATTCAGATACACCTCAATGGAAACTACCTCTATCAGTGACAACTAGATCTGAGCACGAAGTGGAGAGTTTAGTATGCGTACAACTGACCCCATGTACCCAATAAGTATCAAGCCTTACCTCGAACTAAAGGTAGTGACCAGTTGGGCAAGGTCTGATACTAACTTTCCACAACCAACAATAACAAAACATCAGAATAACATATAAAGAAATGTAGCTTAAATAATAACATGCTCAGCATAATAAAATAGAACAAAAGCTAGACATGCTTTTAAGATATAACGGTCAAGGTATCAACTTCCACATATTTCACTTTAACATGTATTAACAAGATAAAATTGTCATATCAAGCTCTAAACATCAGGTAGAGACATCGAATACCAATTAGCATGAGGAATAATACAACTATATGCATGTATGTCAGATATACATGTCAAGTCAACACAGAATCATAGATTGAATATCAAGTATGAGTAATCTCATCGCATTAGAAGTGTCTGGCATATAATGCCCCTTAATCATAGTCTCAGCATTTTTCATGGTGCCTGGCAAGATGCCCATGGATCCTCACATACACACATACAGGCTCTAAGCACAGTACGGGTGCTTGACACAAGTCCTGCACTCAATAACGTATCGGGTGTCTGCACTCACAGGGCCCAAAGACTAAGGGTTATCACATGACTCCGGAGGGGCGGATCCTAGCCCAAGTGTTGATTAAGAAAAAAATAACGATCACCATAACCCAACCCAAATGGCCTGTCGCACACATAACCTCAATATCGATACCACTAATCCCAACAGGGGTCTGACATACGCGTCAACTCATTATCAATATCAATACGATGCTATGGCCACAACTCAATCATTAATGTGCTCAGATCGCAATATGACAACATCTCAGATTATCATAACCATTATATCGCACGGATTATGCCAACGTGCAATAAATACACTTAAAACCATGTCACATGAGTAAGGACACTAACAACATTAGAGATGACATGTACGAAGTACGCAAATATGTTAATATAACACACATATATAATACCATGACTAAAAGTATGACTAGCGCTAAAATAAAAATCTCAACAAGGAAAAAGTAGCCTAGTCATGCCTCGACAAATAAAAAAATAGCATAGATATGATTCCTTACATGAATAATAGTCCATGTAGTCATACAATAAGAAAAGTCTCCATAGCAAAATTCCAGCAGCTAGCTAATGACCGGCAGGCTCAGCGATACCTGGATCTAAACAAAAGATGTGCAAAAGCGTAGCATGAGTACACCACATCGGTACCCAGTAAGTATCAAGACCAACCTCGGTGGAGTAGTGACGAGGTATAGATGAGACACATACTATACATAAGAACCTGTACAATATGAATATAAAGCTAACAAAGGAACTGTATCAATATAATGATAAACATGGAAATAATAACAATAAAACACTGGCAAATTGAAAGTAGAAGAAACAATTATCTACAAATAGTAAGCAGGTGATAATACCACGTAGAAATCAAAATACAGTTAAAGTACCAGTGGAACAAAGTAAGGAAAGCAAGTAACAACCAAATAATCAACCGTTCTTACTCAATGTTTACACAATAATCACCTCGAGGTACCACACCTCATAGTCACAATTATGAGTCACATATCACGAATCATAATCACTTGGCTTCTCATGCCCACATTAAAAATCACAAGCACACGGACAACTCATGTGCTAATACTATTAATACCTCAGATTTGTTCAGACAACTCACGTACCATTAGTGACAATACTTCATATCTGCATGGACAACTCACATGCACACTGTAACAATACCTCATATCTGCATGGACAACTGACATTCCAACACTCCAATCCACGCACAGAGGGTAGGTAAACAAGAAAACATTTACTTGATAAATAAACGTCAAGATTCATACCCCTCGACTGATATAGATGACATTTTACAGTGTAAGCTTATGCAAGTGTACTAACACACCTCAAGTCAATAGGTAAATCAGAGACACCGAGCATCACATTGGAAATAACACAACAATACTCGTAATATTTATTAAACTCACGAGAAGGTCACACCACCACACTATTATCATCAATAACAATGCCCCATGCCATCACAAATCATCCCCGGCATAGCCCACCTTGTCTCACTGCATGCACAATAACAAATTAAATGCCCGCCTTGTCTTACCACACGCGTATAATAATTCTCCCACCTTGCTTCGCCATATGTTCAAACCCAAAAGATATAGCCTTCCCCATAATGACATATGTGCAATTATCAATAGTAACAATAGCTCAGAAAACTCACGCGCAAACATCTCGACAATCCTATCAACAATCCCACATGTGCAAAAAAAAACAATAACACATAGCCCGCGGCTCAACAACACCGAGTAAAACAACAACAACACAAGAGTACCGCAAATTAGTCAACATAAGAATTACAATAATGCAATGAAATGGAGGAACAAGCTTAACAATGAAAGACATAACATACAAGTAACAACGACTTAAAATAAGAATAAATCAACAATGAAAAAGATAAAATGTAATAGTAATTCCTATAAGAATAAGTCAACAATAGAAGGGATATCATATAACAATGATTTCAAATAAGACTAACTCAACTATGACATATATAACATGACACTAAAAGATGCAACAATTTCAATTGAAGCATATAAGAGTATATTTTGACAATACAAGATAGAACAAGAACCAAAAACTTCAAACAAAGCATGAGAGGGTAAATTTAACAATGGGGGATATAACATGATAGGGAAACTTCAATCTAATGTACATAAGAAGCCTGAAAGTCAGCCCTCAGTAAACATTTCAACTTAAGCTCCTAAAATGAGAATCACTCAACCGAATCAATCTCAAAAATCCGAAAATTGAATCCGACAATACAAGCAAGTCATAATATACAGTTTGAAGCCACTCAAGACCTTGAACCACTTAACAGAATGCTAATACTTAAAACGATTGGTCGGGCCATTCCATACTCCCCCTCTTAAACAAACATTCATCCTCGAACTTGCCATGAGTCTTTTCAAAAGCCATCAAATCACTGTATAAACTCAACATACACATACTCACGGGTGATCTAATATCCCCCCATTACACATAACCCAATGACATCATCTCAATTGAAGTTTATTCCTTTCTCTCATATCGATAATTCTTAGAACAAAATTTTCACATCCACCAAGGGATATAATGTCACACAAACAGCCTGTAAAGTCCTCAACTAGTTGCAATAGCTCATGCATATATCTGCAAGGTATGACCACACGACACAACACATCATCCATATTCCCATAGCAATAATTCTGACCACAATAACTTCCCATTACCAAACCCGATACCAGTAAATAGTATCATATCGAATGGAACCTTGTTCCAAAATTTCCCAACACCGATAATGATGTAAGAACATGTTAAACTCATAACTACTTACCTGATAAACAAGCTACATAAAATGCCGCTTGAGCACATATATCGCAATTCAATCCCCAACAAGTACAATCTGAATATAACTAAACATGGAAAAACCATATTGGAGAACTATCCCACAAGTATATACAAGTCCCCATCGATACCATACTACGGATCACATCCACAAGGAAGAAGAAATATACAAACACACATATCCACAAATAACATCACGTCCCCATCCTCCACTCAAAATCACAAGTAAGATAAACATTTCAACAACCAATGTACTCTAATAACTCGATCCCATAGAACCAAAATCACAATGCACAAAACGCAATTCTCACACCTGTAGAGCACCCAAAGCTCAAGTCGGACCAAACTATCCCAAAATCACATAAACACCTACCGTATTTAAATAAGAAAGTCCATCGAATCCTTATGACACACAATAGCAACCAAATCATAATGATACACATTGGCTATCACTATAGAATCCCCAACACACGAATAGAGTACAAGAATAAAAAACCATAGTCATATTTGAAGTAAGATAGGATGAATCTTTTCAATAAATGGGACCCAACCAAAAAACACTAATGCATCTCTATAACTAGCCAAAACCATACATGTAATGATTTCATCTGGTGCAGCAGCATCAGTCCAACTCGAAAAAGCATGACAATGAGCCTGGACTCCCCTTTAAAATGACTTCTACCCCCTGACCTCCACCTCTAGCTAGCGGTGCATGTATAACAGCAATTAAAGCAGAACTCAAATACTAAATAATTTGTTGTGGCACACCCTTTCGGAGTTTGAGACAATCCCTCATCAAGTGTCTGGTATCCTTACACTCAAAGCAGCCTCTCCGCTAATGCACCTCTGGAAGCTATCTGGTACGGGTACTCTAGGACCCATGGATACCTGATGCACCGCATGAAGCATGTGCAAGTCGAATTGGCTGACCCATACAACATCTACCATGTTGCACCCTGCCTTCGAAATAGGGATCATAAGATTCTCCTGGTCCACGAGGCCTCTTTGACTCCTAGTCATCCCTCTCTAGTCCCCGTTTATCTTTAAACCTCCGAGCGATCTTTACAACCTACTGAAATGTAGTATCCTTTTTCTAACTCCCAAGCAATGCCGAATCGAATGCCGTAACTGATCCCCTCGATGAGTCAGACTTTCTATCTAACTGTATAAGCTAAGGCATGTGTGTGACAGGAAAACTCACTAAGCCTTATGACATACCCCGACACCGTCATAGTGCCTTGAGGTAGCTACTTGAACTTCGTGCGCAACACCTCTCAGAGCGTCTATGGAACAAACTCCCTCAAAGTCATCTGTGAAAATTGAGCCCAAGTAAGTGGCGTTTTATAAACTAGCATAATTTGCTCATAAACCTACCACCACCTATATACTACCCCCGATAGCTGAAATATTGTAAAGGCAACTCCACTCACCTCCATGATACCTATGGTGCGGAGAATATAGTAGCACTTCTCTAGAAATCTGTGTGCATCCTCGATAGTTGTCCCATTATAAGTAGCAGGGTGATAATTCTTGAATAGCTCAAGACTCAGTTTCTCCTCCTCAGATGCCTTTGGCCTTAGCTTAGGCTAAATCGGAATAACAGGCTATGCTAGCGTAACACTCCGAACCTTATCAAAATGGAATCGTTGCTCTGGAGTACAAACAGTGAGAGTTTGAGCTCATACCCCAGTCTCTGAAGTTGCTGGTGCAGAGATAATTAATCCCGCTTGATCCAATGTACAAAACATGCTCAGGAATACGCTAAGGTGTCCTAAAGTGCAGGGGTGACAACAGGCGCTTCTGATACTTGTCCTCCAATCGGAGCTATTGGTGGCTCCTCAGCTGCTATTTTGGCAACTGTTCTAGCTGTAGTACAAGCTCCTCCCCGGAATCTGCCTCTGCCTCTACCCCGGCCTCTGACGACACCAACAACGGGGGAAGCGTCATTAGTAATTGCAGCTCGTGTCCTCGTAATCTATGAGAGAATAAAATGATAAAGGATCAAATTATGAAATCAATAAATTTGCATGATAGGAATGAAAGAAGTAAAGTTTCCTAATAGTTATGTAGCCTCTCGAAGATAAGTATAGATGTCTCTGTACCGATCCGCAAGACTCTGTTAAACTCGTTTATGACTCATAGAACCTAAGAACCTAAAGAACTGATACCAGCATCTCATGACCATAAATACCTACGTAGGAGCCATGATGGAACCTAGTCCCTTGGACTAGGTAAGCCTAACATATATTGAGTTATTAACAGATTTGAACAAACTAATCATTTAACATGAATTTGAAATTACCATACATAACCGACATCAGAAAAAAGATATACAACATTCAAAAACTAGCAGTATGAAGTCATAAGCCTTTCTACGAGTAACTAAGAGTATCAAATACATCACGGTTTCGAATAGAAGTAAACAATACCAATGTAAAACTCTATAAGGTGACTCATACGCCTACAAGCGTAGTGGTTGGTGTACCTTGAAGTCTCTCTAGAAAGACTGCAACAACTAGCTACGACTGGCACACTCAGAGGTAGATGATCTACACAAAAGATATGCATAAGTGTAGCATGAATACATCACAGCAATACCCAGTAATTATCAAGATTAACCTCGGTGGAGTAGTGACGTTGTATAGTCTAGACACCTACTAGACATAAGAACCTTTACAATATTAATATTAATCTAACAAAGGAACTATATAATTATAAGTCTAAACATGGAAAGAATTATAATACAACACTAAGAAAAAGAAAGTGGAAGCAACATTTAGCAGCAACAAGTAAACATGTTATAACGCTGCCATGAAATCAGAAGACAATTAATGTACCACTAAAACCAAGTAAGGAATGAAAGTAACAACTGGATAATCAACCGTCACCCAATAATCAGCCCTAGGTACCACACCTCATTATCATAATCACGGGTCGCAAATCACGAATGATAATCATTTGGCATCTCGTGCCCATATTACCAATCAAAATTGCCCGAACAACTCACGTGTTGCATGGAAATCTTATGTGCTAATACCATTAATACCTCATATATACACAGATAATTCACATATTTTTAGTGACATTACCTTATATCCGCACAAAGAACTCACGTGCCAACAGTCCAATCTACGCACAGAAGAATGGTATACAAGAGTACATGTAAATGATCAATAAGCATCATGATTCATACCCCTAGATTGATATAGATGACATGTTATAGTGTATATTAGTGAAAGTGTACTAGCATGACCCATGTCCACAGGTAAAATAAGAGACACCGAGTAGCACATTGGAAACAACACAACAAAACTCGTAATATGAATGACACACACAAGAAGGTCACACCACCACACAATTCTCATTAATAACAAAGCCCCCATTCCATCAAAAATCATCCCCGACATAACCCACCTTGTCTTGCCGTGCAGCAAGTGTAGCATGAGTACGTAAACTAATATGTACCTAGTAAGTATCTGGACTAACCCCAGAGAAGTAGTGATGAGGGATCAACATCGACACTTACTAGTGGCCCAATAAGACAAATAAAACAAAAGAGGTAAATAGATACGGGGAAGAGTAAATAAACGAAATAAACAAGTGTAAATACGTGATACAATCTTACTCTCTAAAGTAGACTCAATCTTTCAGTTAGAAATTACCTCCTCAACAAAAATATATATATATATATATATATATATATATAATGGACCTCACTATTAGGTCGTCATAATTAAAATTAGGAAGACCCATAGATCCACTGACTTCTTGTCAAATATTACACACGATTCCATGAGAGTATTCTATCGAAATGCCAAGGCGTACGGTCCAATCCCATCAAAATATGTGCATTGCCGAGGGTCAACGACAAAACCATATATGCATCTATTATACTGCGGAGGCGAACGACCCGATCCCATGAGAGTGTAGTACATAATCCTGTCGAGGCGAACAATCTGATCCCACTTGAATAAGAAGCTTAAACGGGTCCTTGACCCCACTAACGAATAAACGGAAGTCATAATTCTAAGGAAAATCTTTCGATGAGAACACATAGTGCAGGAGAAATCTGTATGTGGAATGGAATTATTTCGCGGATAATCATGAAACTCGTCAAATCTTTACAATAGAAAGTCTATCACTATATGCACATCTAGTCTCAAGTAGTAATGTGAAGTAAAAGCATTTAATAGGCAAGAGATAACTCAAATAGTACATATATAGCATGGCGTGAACCTCTGTCTACCATGACAATAACATGAATGTAGCTACGTACGGACTCTCTCAACCTCGTGAGTATGTAGCCCCCACAAAAAGTAGCAACTATCAATTACAATACCTAAGGGTAGTTTCCACTTCACAGAGTTAGACAAGAGACTTACCTCGCTCTGAAGTTCCATAACCAGATCCAAAGCCTCTCTAACATCTCAAACCGATGCCTGGCGCTCCAAAACTAGTCAAACAATGTGGAAACCGATAAAAACATACTCTAATACTCATAACAATTCAATTTAAACAAATTCCCAACTCTGCTAGAAAAGTCAAAAAATCAACCCTCAGGCCCACGTGTGGGGGTTTCGAAATTTTTGAATATAACCATTACCATAACATTACGAAATCAAATATATAATTTATTTCCAACCCCATGCCCAAATTTTTGGTCAAACTCCAAAAATATCAATTTATAGGTTTTTCTTCAAAATACCAAATTTCTACAATTTTTCATGCTTGAATCCATATAAAAACCATGTATTTAAATCTCAATGTGAAGAAATCTCATAATAGCTTATGAAGATGGCACTCCAAAATTTCTCTAAAAGTGGCTCCCATAGACAAAAAGAAGTGGAATTGAGCCAAACCCTCATTTTAAAAGTACACTGCCTAGCCCGTCTACCGCACCAGCGGCCGCTTCAATGCATCTGCGGGCTCGCATATGCGGAAACATCCTCACATTTGCGGCCATCCCAGCTCCGTCTAAATATCATTTCTGCGACCACATCACCACACCTACGGACTCGCACCTGCGGCTCTTTTCACACAGGTGCGATTGCACCAGATATCAGTTGCCTTAACACTTATTCCAAATCCAAACTCGATCCATTGATCATCCGGAATCAACCCGAGGCCCATCGGACATTAAAAAATTATATCAACACATCCTAAAATATGATATGAACTTCGTTTATGCCTAAAATTACATCAAAAAACTCTAAAAACATGAATCACACCCCAATTCAAGCCTAATGAAAATAAGAAATTTGGTCTTCAACATTCGATGCCGAAACCTATCAAAACAATTCTGTTTGACCTTAAATTTGGGTCTCAAGTCATAATTTACATTATGGACTTATTAACACTTCTGGAATTAGAATACGACCACGATATGACCTGCAGATCTACACATCCGCATCCGGACGCGCCCTTAAGACCAGAATGACCATACGGAGCTATTCTAGGCTCGGAATCCCAAACAGACATCGATATCATTAACATAAACTTCGACCAAAATTCATGAAATTCTTCCAAAATTCCACCTTTCCACGATAAGCGTCGTAACACTCTTGGGTCATCCAAAACCCGATCCGGGCATAAGCCCAAGTCCACAATCATCATACGAACCTATTGCAACATTCAAATCCCGATTTCAGGGTGGTTTACTCAAAAGACAAACCTTAGTGAACTCTTCTAAGTTAAAGCTTCTGAAATGAGAATTTTCCATCTGAATCAACTCTGAAATTCCCGAAATTCAACTCCGACCACACGTGCAAGTCATAATACCTAAAGTGAAGCTACTCAAGGCCTCAAATCGCTAAACAACGCTCTAGAGCTCAAAATGACTGGTCGGGTTGTTACATTCTCTCCCATTTAAACATATCTTCATCCTCGAACGTGTTAAGAACTGCTCCAGAGTTGTCCAAAATCACAGTTTAACACCTCGTGCACCTACTCGCGCCACCACACCCCAGTTGGGCACATTAGCTTGAGCTAGAGTAATGATTCGTCCGGCCACCTTAGCCAGCAAGCTTTAGAACAAAATTCCAACATTCGAAGTTCTTCCCAATACCAAATTCTCACACATGAACACCGTATCAATCACCAAACACTGAACCTAGCGTGACCATGCTCCTCCGCTAAAATAACACAATGCACCCATGACTCATTTGCCCAAGGCGATCTCCCCCAATCACAACATCTAAAATTTCCACTACCAAACGCCCGTCGTATGCCTCATAACATATATAAGCCATGATTCATGTCAGGCCCCGGAAAATTTTGCTAAGTAATTTAGGATTTTGGGGTGCCAAGTAGGCTAATTATCATATTTTATGTCCTATAAATATGATGAAAATGAATTTGATATGGTAAATAAGTACATAAGTCATATAATAAGTAATGTGGGGCCCAAGGAGAGGCCTAAGTCAAAGTAAAATTGGAAAATTTCATAATAGGTTAAAATTCCAAATGAGTTCGCGCAACTCTCCTCTTTGAACGAGCATATATATATATATATATGTGTGTGTGTGTGTGTGTGTGTGTGTGTGTGTGTGTGTGTGTGTGTGGGTGTGTGTGATTAAAAACCTTCCAAATGAAAGATATTAGAGTCTACTTCTAATGCTTCAAACCGTTCATCATTTGGACATTCCTACACAAAGTTATGATCAAATTACTAAAGGCTGGATTTGCGATCAATTTCGCGATCGCAAAACGACTCCGCGGATCGCATTTGCATCGCATATTGAAGCAGAGTCGAGAAAAATATTATGTTGTCGCATGTGGATTATGCTATAGCATAATCGATTACACTGTCGATTATGCTATCACATAATGATTACGCTGCAAGAATGATGCATACATTTCGATTATGCTATAGTATAATTTACTTCTGGGTTATTTTTAGAAATTTTCATATTCGAACCCACTTTGATAAATGAGCTTTGGGACTTCATTTGGGGCTATTTTATACTAAATCTAGAGAGAGGTGAGAGCATTTTAGAGAGAGAAAGAGGGAACCTAGCCTTCCAACCACCAAATCTTGCTCAAGTCTTCGAGAATCAAAGAAGATAACCACTAGATTGTCCTCCATCAGGGTAAGTCCTACTTCCAAGATTTCATAGAAGAGATTATGAGTTCCAAAATATATTGTGGGGTTAGAAATGAGCCATGCATGTGACACTAATCTATAGTATGTGGGATTAAGGAACTAATTTGGGTAGTTCCTGTTAAAGTTGGTTGAGGGGAGAAGGAATTGCCATTTTCAGACCTTGTAGTCTACTTCACATGTTAGGTGTTTAATGAAATTCCTAAGAGAGTTACACCAAGAGTAATCTTCCTAATCATTAATCGATTTTTGTTATCTCCTTATAGATTATTATTTCTAGAGGTGTTGGTGTATTGTAGAAACTTAAGGAAAAACTCTTTGAGGTATGTATGGCTAACTTTAATCTTTGTAGAGTCGCCTTGTTAGGGTCCGAGCATTCGGTATGAATTCTTGGCTTGATTGTGTTTAAATCGATTGTCCTATTGTGATGAAATGACGAATCATGTTCTTTGAATGCCTTAGTTGATTTTCATGTCACCATGCTACTTGAGATAGTAAAATATGATTCTTTGTGCTTACCATGTCATGTGCAAGACTCGTTATATGCTTGAACTGATTGATATGAAAGAAAGTGATACTAAATGAATGAAAATGACAATGAACTCAATTGTTGAATGTATCCAAGTGTTAAAGGCTGTGTAGTAAGTGATGGGTAAGAAAAGTGAATTGATTGACTGATCTAAATGGTTATGGCATACCATACATGACTCACTGCTTGGTAGCTATTATTGTGCCTTTGATTTCACATGGATGTTCAGTTGTTATGAATTTATACCCTTGATGATATAAATCCTTGTGATTTAATTGTTGATTTTTGCTACTATTTAAATGATGTAAGGTGGGATCGGGTTGCGCGCCGCAACAGAAGAAATAAGGGTGGAATGTCGAAAAGTAATAAGGGTGTAATGTGATTGTACAGTGGGATCGGGTTGCGTGCCGCAATAGAAGAAATAATGGTGGAATATGATTGTAAGGTGGGATCGGGTTGCGCGCCGCAACAGGAGAACAATTGAAATATGAAACTGTGAAAACCTCATTTGTGATTCTCTGTATCTCTGTGCAATAATTGTTTGGTTTCTTCGACTGCCTCCTATCTGTGCACTGTTTTGATTTTACTTAGAGTAAAGTTTGTCCATATATACTAGTACTATTCATTGGTAGTAACGTCCCTTTTTCCGGGGGCGCTACATCTTTCATATGAATTTAGGTGGCTCTCATGCCCTCAGCAGTTCTGGAGAGCCCCACTTCCTTTCGAGGTCGTGTGTAGTCTATGCTATCTTCTTTTGTATATTTTTTCCCCTTAAGGTATATCCGGGGCCCTGTTGCCGAAAAATCCATATACTCTTCTCCGTATCTTTAGAGGCTCCACAGACACTTGGGGGTTGTATATATATTTAGGGTAGTAGTTGTAATTATTCGAAATCGTGGTCCCATGATGGAATTGTTGTGTTTAGTTTGTACAATTTTGGGGTTATCAAATGATTGAAGCTTTAAATGAGGAAAATGGAAATTATGTTGTAAATTCATACCTTGACTGCATTTGCTATGTCATTTATAAATTTGTGTATTGTGCATACGGGGTAACGCATTGGGTAGGAAAGGAAAATCCGGATCTGCTTGACACGAATCATCCGGTTAGGTGCCGGTCTCGTCCCTCAATTTTGGGGCGTCACAAACTTGGTATCAGAGCCTAACGTTTAAAGTTTACTAGGATATCTCGAAGTCGTGTCTAGTAAAGTGCTTCTTATTGGTGTGTTGTCGACCACATCTATAATTAGGAGGCTACTTGGACATTTAGGAATTTCACCCTTCTTTGCTACTCCAGATCGTGCGGTAGAACTCACGGTAGGGAGCTAATTTCCTTGCTATGCCTCAATCTCAAGATAAGTAATTCATGACTTTGAAACAGTAAAGAGGGAATGACCCTACCATTAAATCTGAGGGAGATTTCCCAAGAATTCGTTAGAAAACTGTATCGAGCCATGGAGGGATTGGTAGAACTTGTTGTTAAGGGGAGTACCCTTGTTCTTATCAATGTCACTACACCACCAGATCATTTAGTATAGGGTATCAATAGGTTACCAACATACGTTAGGGATGTGGAGTCGAGGGCATCGATTAAGTTATTGCCCTATCAACCTAAAGTCACCAAGTAAGTCACTCCTTAGTACATCATTATGAACAACACAAAAAGTTTACTTGTTATATATGTGCATTCATGTTGAAGATTTTATCATAGACACGGTTTAACAAGATGTTGATTCACAAAACATTGCATGAACCTACTCCTTGAACGATACGTATTATTCGTGAATCCACTCTATCCCCAATTCTCTTATTTACATTCACTTGTGGAATTAAGTTCTATAATTATGTACTTGGATTGAGTTGTAACTCTAGGACTAATGCTTACCACTTGCTTTCCTAAATTCTCAACAAGGGACTATACCCGATGAATTTCTTACAAAATCATTCTATTTAAATAGGCAACATATGCTCACTTGTGCCTATGCATGCACCGTCGTAATGTTTACCTGTGTAGTTTCAAGTTCCATGTAAAGCATCCCGGAATTGCAATCCTTCTCGAGTCACTCTTCCTCTCACTGGTGTAGATGGCTTCTATGGTTTGAATAGTCACTCTACTCTTGCGAATATCATCATGAAACATTCTCACTGTCTGGTAACATAAGAGAATGCCTTAACGCCTATCATATGAGTGCATGTCAATCGAAATTGTCATCGTGTGCATAAGTTCTCTCTGAGAATTGAGATCCTCATACCCCTGTCATAGAAAGATCTTGTGTCCCCACATTAGTATAAATTCTGTGTCCGCTTGGTACATCCCGTAGTAAGTAACTCATTTTGTTCCTTGTATTGTGGTTGCCATTGACATGGTCTTGTACTAAAGTTGTGTCACTCCCCAAAACCAAAGACGAGACCGGCGCCCAAACCGGATGAACCCGGTCGAGCGGACCTGGATTGCCTTTCCTACCCAACACATTTCCCCGTGATTACAGCATACATTATTTATATGAAATAACGAGAGATAATCAAAAGCGCATGTTCACATTATAAAGTCCATTTTTCCTCTTTAAGAATTTTCAACATTTAATCTTCCCTAAAACATACATACTAAAATACAATGTTCACGATACGGGATCATGATTACGAACCAATACGACAACTACCCAAAATACGTATGTACCACCCACATAATGTCTATGGAGCCTCTAAGAGTACAAGCAGTATACATATACTTGTTGGAAACAAGGCCCCGGCTATACCTCAAGAGAAGACGACATAAACAAAATGAGTCAACATAAACTACACACGGCCCTGAGAAGGAGTGGGGCTCACCAAGACTGCTGAGAAGATGGAGGGAAGACACCACTAACAGCGACCGGATCTACCTACTATGGAACCACCTACATCTACATAAAGATGTAGCGCGCCGGTAAAAGGAATGTTAGTACCATTGAATAGTACTACCATGTATGAAAAAACCTAATCCAAATAGGTTAAACAATAACAATCAAACATGAATAGAGGTATCATACAACAATACACTGAAACATGGAAAATCACAACAAGGATTGCCACATCCCACATCCCGTTTTGCCATCATTTGGTTAATTTACTTTTAAGTTTCCTCTTGTTATTATTATTACTAATCCACCATGTTGTTGTCACACGGAGTCCGATCTTTGCCCGATCGGCTAAGCCATCCTAGGTGAGGTCCAAATTTCAATCACATCACATATAACCAATGTGGCTTGTTCTCACGGAGTCCGATCTCTGTCTGAATTGGCTAGGCTAACACCGTGGCTCGTGCATAGCACACGGAGTCTAATCTCTGCCCGATCGGCTAGGCCATCTCATCTGAAAACAATGAGGACAATATTCATCATCAAATCATAATAATGTCACAATATCAATTCATCCATGTGTACGACATGGAGTCCGATCCCAGCCAGACCGGATATGCCTTCTCACCCCTAGGACATTCTCTTTGTACAATTATGGGTGTTTTAGATCACTTACATCATTTCTAACCTTTTTGATCCCCAACATATATTGTTCTTTGATTCGTGTTTTATATCATTAGAATCCTTTTCACATTTAACAACAATTCATCTTTTAATCCATATTCCATAGCCATCCATTACATTAATTCATGTTTCATAACAATTCAACCTCATGTTTCGCATTTCACGTCATTACCAACTCTTTACCCACATTTCATATCATAAATTTTTTTTATTCATATTTCATACCATTCACGTCTTTCATATTTACGACACCCATCATATGCAAGGGTCGCACACATAGTAGAACAAGGAACATAAAGATCACAACTCATATACTCAAGTAGAACAACAATATGGTATTAGCATAAAATGACATAGAAGCAAGAATTTCTCAATTAGGCACATAGAACATATAAATTCCATAGACATCCAACAAGAGAATCATACCTGGAAAGTGAGCACAATGGGATTATCCTGTGAGGGTTAGAGTTAACCACACATACCTCGAGTTGGAATTTCCCTTTGATTTCTATCCCAATTCATCGAGCCTTCTAACACCTTCAATATAATTTACAATGTCACACATTCAAACTTAGAGTTAGGGACCTTGAACTCATTTGGGCATTCTATCAAATACTATGTGGTCCTTTAGATTAACTAGCCCCTTTTTAGTGAAATATTGCCCTAGCTTACTTCCCTTTACTAGATTATGGTAGATTATTCACATGCATGCAAGGTCTTAACTCTCATCATCAAGAACCAACCTATGTGTGTTCTATTCTAGCTAAAATCTTAAAATTTGGGGATATGGGTGGAGGCTTACCTCTTATGTTGAAGAAGATTACCTCTTATGTTGAAGAAGATGACGACTACTCGATTAATTCCAGCCCTGAGTAGAGATGGAGGACAAACTTGGGGAAGATGGGGACTTATCTCACTAGAACCCACTCTCACTTCTATCTATTTTGATAAGATAGTCGCTAAAAATGAAGGGGAGGGCTGTTTTATTAAGCTAAGGGTCGGGTTTTTAAAGTTAGAAATTAGAAGCCCCGAAGAAGGTATGCGGTCAGGAGTGCGATGGCATTTCCTGTTATGTGGTCCGCATACCTATCGCATAAATGGCCTTCAGATGGACCAAAAAGGAAGGCAAACTGCCCAGGTATGCGACCACTATGCGGTCCGCATACCTGTGATGTGATCGCATCGTGTGTCGCATAACTCCCTCCGCAAAAATTGAGGTACAAGAAAGCGACAACTACGAGGCCCGCATTCGCGAAATGCGATCGCATTATGGGCCACATAGCTGTCCTCTAAATTGACAGCAATTGTCTAGGTATGCGACCACTATACGGTCCGCATAACTGATCTGCGACCGCTATGCGGTCCGCATACCTGATCTGCGACCGCATAGTGTTCGTAGACCCGCACAATTCTGGAAAAATTTCATCTTTTAATCTTGGAGTACTTTTTACTCCAAAAAGGGTCTTTTTTAAGATTTACTACTGTTATAACAATATGGGGACCTACCCGGGCATCATCTTAAGTCTAGAAAATTTACGGGTCTTTATATCCTCCCCCACTTAAAATCTTTCATCCTCGAATGAGGACTCGGGAAGTCATTTTGGGGAAGAAAACACAAGGACACCAGCCCCCCTCCCAATTTTAACTAACTCTGATATTTTCTGAAAATTTTGCCAGAGTTTCCTCTGTAAATAGGCATATCCACCTGCCAGAGGGCTCCCAGAACATATCTCAACAAGTTCCACATAATTTTAGCTACTTCACAAGTTGTACAATGTGCAGATAACACAATGAATTTCACATAACTCAATTAATTCAATGAGTTGCACAAAATTCAACTAACACAATACCCACAAATATGGCACAAGGTTGAAAAAGTCACACGAGGAAGGGAGATACGGAAGTGGGGTGTTCTTGCATAAAATATGACACAAAATGCATTTGCCTAAAGACAACAATATTCAAAACCACTACTTGAATTATTCAAACAAATGAGGGTATTTTTCTTTCATTTCATTTTCCGCTTCCCACGTGGCTTCCTCGACTTTTTGACTCCACCATAATACTTTAACTGAAGCAATCTCCTTGTTTCTCAACCTACGAACTTGCCTATCAGGAATAGCGACGGCAAACTCTTCATATGACAATTCTTCATTAACTTCAACAGTCTCAAATGGTATGATGGCAAATCGATCTCCAACTACCTTCTTCAACATGGACACATGAAAGACTGGGTGCACTAATGACATCTCGGGGGGCAACCCCAGCCTATACGCCACTTGTCCTATCCTCTAGGCTATCATATACGGTCCGACATACCTTGGGCTCAACTTCCCCTTCTTTCCAAACCACATGGCTCCCTTCGTGGGAGATACCTTCAAGAATACCCAATAATATACTCTAAACTCCAAATCCCTACGACGAACGTTCGAATACGATTTCTGACGACTCTGAGCACTTTTCAACCTCTCCGAAATGCACAAGAACCGCTCCTAGCAGTTACGCCTCTCCAACCTCGAACCAACCAATTAGAGATCTACCCTTTCTTCTGTACAAACCTTCAAATGGGGTCATCTGGATACTAGCATGGAAACCGTTATTGTAAGAAAACTCTATAAGCGGCAAGTGACCATCCCAGCCACCCTTAAGATCAAGTACACAAGCTTGTAACATGTCTTCAAGCGTCTGAATAGTCCGTTCTACTTGCCCATAAGTTTGTGGGTGGAATGTTGTGCTGAGATTTACCTGCGTACCCAAACCTTGCTGGAATTTCCTCCAAAAGTTAGCTGTGAACTGGGCCCCTCGAACGGAAATAATAGATACTGGAGTGCCAAGGATTCTGACTATTTCTTTGATATACAACTGAGCATACTGTTCTGCAGTATCAGTGGACTTTACTGACAAGAAATGCACTGACTTCGTGAGTCGATCCACTATCACCCAAATTGAGTCAAACTTATGCTGAGTGCGGGGTAACCCCACCACAAAGTCCATATTGATCATCTCCCACTTCCATGTTGGTATTTCCATAAGCTATGCCAACCCACCGGGCCTCTGATGCTCGGCCTTCACTTGCTGACAATTCGGACACCGAACCACAAAGTCCGCCACACCCTTCTTCATAACATTCCACCAATAAATCCCCTTGAGATCGTGATACATTTTTGTAGAACCTGGGTGTACAGCATACCTGGAATTGTGAGCCTCTTCCATAACTCTCTCCAGAAGATCATCCACGTCCGGAACACATGGCCTCCCTTGGCACAGCAAAACACCGTCACCATTGCCGAGTGAAAATGTTGTAGTCTTGTGCTTCAGAATCGCCTCTCTCAACTGCGCCAATGTTGGATCCCTGATTTGCCTTTCTTTGAATTCCGCTACAAGTGAAGACTCTGCTCCATTATGCACCACAACATTCCCTTCATCTGAGGCCGAAAGACAGACCTCCAGACTGGCCAACTGATAAACCTCCCGAGCCAAAGGCCTCTGACCTGCTTTTAAATGAGCCAAGCTACCCATGGATTTCCGATTAAGAGCGCCGGCCACCACATTCGTCTTTCCTGAATGGTACAAAATATTATATCATAATCTTTGAGCAATTCCAACCATCTCCGCTGCATTAAGTTCAATTATTACTATTTGAAAAAATATTGAAGACTCTTGTGATCTGAGAACACGTCCACATGGACCCCATAAAGATAATGCCGCCAGATTTTTAACGCAAACACAACCACTGCGAGCTCCAAATCATGCGTCGGATAATTATTCTCGTGATTCGTGAGATATCTTGAAGCATACGTTATTACCTTACCACCTTGCATCAACGCACATCCCAAACCAACCCTTGAAGCATCAAAGTACACCACAAACCCCTTTGCACCTTCCGACAAGGTCAATACTAGCGCCGAAGTCAACCTTGATTTCAATTCCTGGAAACTCCTTTCATAAGCATCGAACCACTGGAACTTAACTGCTTTCTACGTCAACTTAGTCAATGGGGAGGCGAGAGTAGAGAATCCTTCCACGAACCTCCGATAATACCCGGCTAGACCCAAGAAACTGTGAATCTCTGTCGGAGTCCTTGGTCGAGGCCAATCCTTCACTGCTGCGATCTTTTGGGGATCAACCTGACTCCCTTCCCTGGAACCAACATGACCCAAAAAGGTGACTGATTCTAGAAAAAACTCACATTTTGAAAACTTTGCATACAACTGGTGCTGATGAAGAGTCTGCAGAACTGCCCTGAGTTGAGTAGCATGATCTTCCTGACTTTGCGAATAAACAAGGATATCGTCGGTGAAGACTATCACGAAAGAGTAAAGAAGTTGTTTGAAACCCCGATTCATAAGATCCATAAAAGTTGTCAGGGCTTTGGTTAGCCCAAAAGACAATACCAAGAATTCAAAGTGCCCATAAGGAGTCCTGATGGCGGTCTTAGGAATATCCTGCTCCCTTATCTTTAACTGATGATACCGAACCGTAAATCAATCTTTGAGAAGAACCTAGCACCTTGCAATTTGTCGAAAAAATCATCTGTCTGAGGCAATGGGTTCTTGTCTTTTATGGTGACCTTGTTGAGCTACCGATAATCAATACACATCCGAAGCGATCCATCTTTATTTCTGGTAAAAAGAACCGGTGCGCCCCAAGGCAACAGACTAGGCCTAATGAAACCTTTTTCTAGAAGGTCCCTCAATAGCTCCTTTAACTCCCTCAATTATGTCGGCGACATTCTGTAGGGTGGAATAGATATTGGTTGCATATCTGGCAATGCATAAACCCCGAATCAGTCTCTCTATATGGTGGAATCCATGGAAGCTTATCCGTAAAAACCTCAAGAAACTCATTCAGGACAGGCACGGACTCGGGGGCAGGTACCTCTGAAGTGGTGTTCGCAACCCGGACCAAATGGTAGAAGCACCCTTTTCTGATCATCTTTGAGGCCTTAAGGTAGGAAATAAACATACCTCTTGGCAAAATATTATTCCCCTCCCACTCGATAACTAGTTCATTAGGAAACTCGAGCCTCATAATTCTAGTTCGGCAATCGAGTTTAGCAAAGCACGAATAGAGCCAATCCATCCCCATAATAAAAGAAAAATTTACCATTCCCAACTCAACAAGATCGGCTATGGTATCTCGACTATGCACCGTGACAACACAGTTCCTATAGACTCGCGCGGCTGTAATAGATTCACCAACCGGAGTCGACACAGAGAATGGATCACAGAGTTGTTCGGGTTTTATCCCAAAAATTGGAGCAACAAAAGGGGTGACATATGATAAGGAAGAACCGGGATCAATAAGAGCATAAACATCATCAGACTGAACAGTTACAATACCTTTGATGACATCTGGAGAAGCCTCTACACTCTGACGACTACTTAAAGCATAGAACCGACTAGATCCTCCCCGACCTCGGGCACCACCCCTGGCTGCACCATGCCATGCTGGCGCTGAAGGGCCTCGAGCTGGTGGGCATGATGAAGATGTAGCAGCTGAAGAACTAGATGGCTAGGCGGCACCCCATCCTGCACCCTGGCTAAATGAAGGGAAGTCTCTATGAATATGACCCCTCACCCCACAACCAAAGCATACTGGCCGATCCAGATAACAGGGCTCAGTATGAAACCTCTCGCACTTGGGGCATGGGCCCCTCTGCTGCTGCTGGAACCTCCCACCTGAACGGCCTGGCTGATAGAACCCTATGCCACCAGAACTGGCCCCAAAATGAACTCCCTGCTAATGATAATGGTGACGCTCTGGTGGCGGGGCACTAGTTGATGACTGAGCATGAGACTGGGATATTCCTGATGACCCTCTCCCAGGAACTTGTCTCCCTCCTCCAAAAGAACCCATGTTGCTGCCGGCCGACTGGCTCTACTACTACTCTCTCTCTCCATTCATATCTTCAATTTTCGAGCCTCAGTAGCGTGGGAAAACCCCAAAATCTTCCCATAATTCATATCTGAATGTAAAGCAGCTATAGCAGCTTCATTAATAACCAAGGGACCATGGCCCTGCACGAACCGACGAACTCTAGCCTCCATAGTAGACACCATATGAACAACATATTGGAAAAGCGCACAAATTCCAAATGCTACTCCCAGACACTCCTATTGCCCTGCTTGAGGACCTCAAAATGAGTAGCACAGACTGCCCTAGTCTCGGCGTGCAAGAAATGGTCCATGAAGGCATCTACAAACTCATTCCACCTCGTCGGAGGGCTCCCCTCTCCGCGGGAACTCTCCCACATTTCGAACCACGAATATGACGCTCCCTTCAAAGTATAGGAATCCAACTCCACCCCATCTGTCTCAGTAGCCCTCATAACCCGAAGGGTTTTGCACATATCATCAATGAACTCCTGAGGAGTAGCCTATAGGTCGGTGCCTGTGAACTATGGAGGGGCTAACAATAGAAACTGGTTGGGCCTGGGGGGCCACTAACTGGATCAACATCTGGATAGCTCCTCTGAGGTCCCCATCAGAAATACCAGGAGCGGAAGCTGGAGCTGGAGGAGGGTCAAAAATAGCAGCGGGAGGCATTTCAGCACCCTCCGCTGGAGTAGGAATAGGAATAGTCTATCTTGTAAAGGAGGAGTCAGGCTGATTTGTAGCTGGGGAATCACTCGCACCCGCACCATCAGCTGGAGAATTTATAACCACTCCTGGGGTGGCATTGGCCTCTAGTCCAAGTCGATATCTCTTCTTAGGTGCCATTTACTGAAAATTGAAACAATGCACGAGTTATAGGTAGACAACCCTACCTTTCACTAAATCACACGATATAGAATAGCAATAAAAGGGTACTTTCATAGATGTCCATGCAGCCCCCTAATTATAGATGTGGTCGACAACGCCCCGATAAGAAGGGCTCTACTAGACAGGGCTCCGAGACATCCTAGGACACTTTTAAAACCTTAGGCTCTGATACTAAGTTTGTCACGCCCCAAAACCAAGGGACGAGACCGGCGCCCAACCAGATGAACCCCGTCGAGCGGACCTTGATTGCATTTCCTACCCAATGCATTTCCCCGTGATTACAGCGTACATTGTTTATATGAAATAACGAGAGATAATCAAAAGTGTGTGTTCACATCATGAAGTCCATTTTTGCTCTTAAAACATTTTCAACATTTAATCTTCCCCAAAACGTACATAATAAAATACACGTTCACGATACAGGATCATGATAACGAACGAGTACGACAACTACCCAAAATACATATGTACCACCCATATAATGCCTACGGAGCCTCTAAGAGTACAAGCAGTATACATAGACGTGCTGGCAACAAGGCCCCGGCTATACCTCAAAAGAAGACGACATAAATAAAATGAGTCATCATGAAGTACATAAGGCCCCGAGAAGGAGTGGGGCTCACCAAGACTGCTGAGAAGATTGAGGGAAGGCATCACTGACGGCGACCGGAGCTACTTGCTATTGAACCACCTACATCTATATAAAAGATGTAGTGCCCCCGAAAAATGGGACGTTAGTACCATTGAATAGTACTAACATGTATTAACAAACCAACTCCAATTAGGTTAAACAATAATAGTCAAACATGAATAGAGGCATCATACAACAATACACTGAAACATGGAAAATCACAACAAGGATTATCACATCCCACATCCCACTTCCCGTTTTGCCATGTTTTGGTAATGTACTTTTATGTTTCCTCTTGTTGTTATTATTACTGATCCAACATGTTGTTGTCACACGAAATTCAATCTCTGCCCGATCGGATAAGCCATCCTAAGTGAGGTCCGAATTTAAATCACATCACATATAACCACCATGGCTTGTTCTCACGGAGTCTGATATCTTCCTGAATCGGCTAGGCTAACATCGTGGCTGGTGCAAAGGACACAGAGTCTAATCTCTGCCTCATACGCTAGGCAATCTCATCTAAAAGCAGTGAGGACAGTAATCATCATCAAATCATAATCATATACAATATCGAGTCATCCATGTGTATGGCATGGAGTCCGATCCCAGCCAGACCAGATAGGCGTTCTCACCCCTAGTACATTCTCCTGGTAAAATTATGGGTGTTTTAGATCACTTACATCATTTCTAACCTTTTTGATCCCCAGCATATATTGTTCTTTGATTCGTCTTTCATATCATTAGAATCCTTTAATTCACATTTAACAACAATTCATCTTTTAATCCATATTCCATAGCCATCCATTACATTAATTCATGTTTCATAACAATTCAACCTCATGTTTCGCATTTCACGTCATTACCAACTCTTTACCCACATTTCATATCATAAAATTTTTTTATTCATATTTCATTCCATTCCAGTCTTTTATATTTACGACACCCATCATATGCAAGGATCGCACACATAGTAGAACAAGGAACATAAAGATCACAACTCATATACTCAAGTAGCACAACAATATGGTATTAGCATATAATGACATAGAAGCAAGAAATTCTCAATTAGGCACATAGAACATATAAATTCCATAGACATCCAACAATAGAATCATACCTGGAAAGTGAGCACAATGGGATTATCCTGTGAGGGTTAGAGTTAACCATACATACCTCGAGTTGGAATTTCCCTTTGATTTCTATCCCAATTCATCGATCCTTCTAACACCTTCAATATAATTTACAATGTCACACATTCAAACTTAGAGTTAGGGACCTTGAACTCATTTGGGCATTTTATCAAATACTATGTGGTCCTTTAGATTAACTAGCCCTTTTTTAGTGAAAGATTGCCCTAGCTTACTTCCCTTTACTAGATTATGGTACATTATTCACATGCATGCAAGTTCTTAACTCTCATCTTCAAGAACTAACCTATGTGTGTTCTATTCTAGCTCAAATCTTAAAATTTAGGGAAATGGGGTGGAGGCTTACCTCTTATGGTAAAGAAGATGACGACTACTCGATTAATTCCAGGCCTGAGTAGAGACCAAGGACCAACTTGGGGAAGATGGGGACTTCTCTCACTAGTGCCCACTCTCACTTCTCTCTATTTTGACCAGATAGTCGCTAAAACTAAAGGGGAGGTGTATTTTATTAAACTGGGGGTCGGGTTTTTAATGTTAGAAATTAAAAGCTCCGAAGAAGGTATGCGGTCAGGAATGCGATCGCATTCCTGTTATGCGGTCCGCATACCTGTCGCATAAATTGCCTTCAGGTGGGCCAAAAAGGAAAGTAGACTGCCCAGGTATGCAACCACTATGTGGACCGCATGCAATCTCATAGTGCGTCGTATAACTTCCTCCGCAAAAATAGAGGTGCAAGAATGCGACAACTATGCGGCCCGCATTCATGAAGTGCCATCGCATTATGGGCCGCATAGTTTTCCTCTAAATGGATAGCAACTGTCCCGGTATGCGACCACTATGCGGTCCGCATAACTGATCTGCGATCGCATATTGGCCGCAGACCTACACAATTCTGGAAAATTTCATCTTTTAAGTCTTAGGGTACTTTTTACCCCAAAAAGGGTCTATTTTAAGATTTACTATTGTTATAACAATATGGGGACCTACCCGGGCGTTGTGTTTAGTCTAGAAAATTTACGGGTCCTTACAAGTTGGGAATTAATATAGCAGAAACATGACAAGTGCATAACAAATATTTATTTTCTCTTTACACCTCCACAACATGTGTTAATTATGTTCCTTAGTTAGTTAATTCATTGAGATAGTTTCCCAACACTCGTTCAATAACTATGGGAGAACATGTCCTCCTATGTGTCAGTCTAACAATTCCTTTCTCATATGGACCTTAAATATGCTCTCCATCAAGACAAAATTCACCTTTGGGGGATATCCAAGAACAATGCCTACTTCTAATGTTTTCCTGTCTTTCATTAGCATCTAGATACATCTCGAGACAAGGTCTATGGAGAACTCATTATGAACATCTGCAAACCTTCCATGATCATTTTATACTATCACGTTGGGTTCCGTTTCCTTTGCACACTCGACTTCTAGAATCATTGATTACGTCATTGTCATGCGCGGGGAGTTTTTCTACCCTTGGCATTCCACCTCCTTAGGTGGATTGGAGTTTTATTTCTCATTCCCCCCCCCCCCCCCCCCCCCCC
>ML368402.1:0-43925 GCA_005239525.1 Nicotiana knightiana | reverse complement strand
TTTTTTTTCCTTTCCCCCCCCCCCCCCCCCCCGAACCATCATGTTAACCATTAAGACCCCTCTAACCAATACATGGTTTCATCCCCATATTAAGATGTCCTAGCTATATGGTTTCACTCGTAAAGGGTTGAGAATAGATGCTTCAAGGTTTTTGCACATACCATAAGCATATTGATTCAGAAGACAAGTTGTCGTATCTTTAGTTACCTCATATCAGGTCAATCATCGGGAAGGGTTAAGCTATTTGGATTATGATAATCTCATATGTGTTTGACTTATTTTTCACCCTCATGCGCATGTGGCATAGATTCCTTGTGTCGGTTAATGTTAGGTATATAATTCAACTTCATGTGATTCTTTTGAAGCCTCTATCACATCAATGTTGCAAGAATCTTAACATTTTGAGCTAAGCTGACTTTCCTTAGACTCAAGGAGAAAACAGGTTTAACATACTTGATCACTCCTCCGTAGAGCTTACTATCATCATGCAAGGCATGCATGGAAAGGAACAATTGTTACTATCCCTTGCATAACTCGTAGCCTCGCAGGGATAACTAATTCTAGCGTCTTCATCCTCCCAATCATGCCTCCCGTGTATCTCATGTCTAGAAAGACCCACTTCTTTTAGATCTCAGGATCACATACATGGTTCCCACCTTATCAATGCGTTCTAGTTGCCTCTATGCTTCATTTGTCTAAAAATTTATGTCATCACAATGATTAAGGACGTCAGCATTATTAGTAGTAATCTTCGTGTCTCTTAGCATATAACCTTATGAATACTCTACTCAGCACATTAATTGGTTCCTGAATAATTCCATCCCAATCTTGAACTCTGTTTCTGCTCATTGTATTATATCTATTTGGTATTAAAGGTACAAACGTGTCAAAGAGCAAGCATCACCCTGTGATCACATATATTTGATAGGTAATTTTATGGTCAATTTGTGATAACAGTTAGAGTAATCGTTGAAGGTCATCAAAGGTTTAGTGTGGGTGTCCGCGTAGAGATTTAGAATCTAGGAGGGTGAACATGTTATTCTCAATATTTTTCCCTGAAGATATTATGTGAATTGATAATGAAGGGTACATAAGTGCATATCCCATTAGGCCGCACTAGGAGTATGATGTTTCCCCGTAGTTGTTCCCCATGTATTTTGTGTTTTCATATTTCTATGCCTAAGAAGGTAGTTGGAGATCCTTTGTGTATCATTCTGGTGGAAATTATTGAAGGTGAAGTTAATGGATAGTTAGCTTATGCGAGGTATCTAGTTGTCATCCTTGTTAGACAAGTTTGGGGGTTGAGATTGTTTCCGTGAATGTGTTATGGCGAAGTTTATAAGTCTAAGAATCCACCTTGAAGGCCGAACGTGTCTTGTAAAGAAAATATTTTCTCTTGATTGTATAACAATTGGTTTTGAATTGAAAGGTACCTTATAGGTGTTATGATTTTAAAATAAGCAGTCCATGTTCAGGTATTATTATGATAAGGTAGTGCTTGTAATACTGAGATTAGTGTTAGGGATATATACATTATGGTGCTTTGTCGAGTTGTGGATGTGTTGTTGGAATGGTTTTGGTAGTTCTCTGGCAGGTGGATAGGCCTAGTTACAAAGGAGATGCTGCCGAAAATTCTGAAAAATTTGGGTGTTAGCCAAAATTTAGGGACTTGAGGTAGGTTAGAAAAGAGATATGTTATGTGATGTGTTTGGGGCGGACCCTACCTCTCATTCGAGGAAGAATAATCCTAAGCAGAGGAGAATGTAAGGCTCCGAAAAATTTTGCTAAGTAATTTAGGATTTTGGGGTGCCAGGTAGGCTAATTATTATATTTTATGTGCTATAAATATGATGAAAATGAGTTGGATATGGTAAATAAGTACATAAATCATATAATAAGTAATTTGGGGCCCAACGAGAGGCCTAAGTCTATGTCAAATCGGAAAATTTATATCACGCCCCAAAACCGAGGGACGGGACCGGCATATAACCGAATGAACCCGGTCAAGCAAACCTAATTTGCCTTTTCTACCCAACGTGTTTCCCCGTGTTTATAGCATATTCATACGAAATAGCAATAGAAAATCAAAATGTGCCTTATAAAGTCCATTTTTTCCTCTTTTAAAGTTTTAGCATTTGATATTCCCAAAATATACATACTAAATACAACATTCCCGATATGGAACCACGATTACAAGTGAATATGACAACTACCCAAAAAATATATATATATATACAACCCACATAATGTCTACGGAGCCTCTAAGAGTACGAAAAAGAATACATAGACTTGTCGGCAACAAGGCCCCGGCTATACCTCAAAAGAATGACATATACAAAGTGAGTCAACATGAACTACACATAGCCCCGAGATGAAGTGGGGCTCACCAGAAGTGCTAAAGGGATGGAGGAAAGGAACCAATATCGGCGATCAGCACTATCTGCTACAGAACCACCTACATCCATTTAAAAGATGTAGCGCCCCCGGCATAAGGGACGTTAGTACCATTGAATAGTTCTAGAATGTATGGACAAACCTACACTAGATAGGATAAACATCAACAGTCAAACTCAAGTAGAGGTATCATACAACAATGCACCGAGGCAAGGGAAAACACAAACAAGAATTTCCACATCCTCATCCCGTTTTGCCATCTTTTGGATTATGTTCTTTTAAGTTTCATCTTGTTATTATTATTATTGATCCACCATTTCCTTGTCACACGGAGTCCTATCTCTTCCTGATCGGCTAAGCCATCCTAGTTGAGGTCTGAATTTCAATCACATCACATATCACCACCGTGGCTTGGTCACATGGAGTCCGATCTCTGCCCGAATCGGCTAGGCTAACACCGTGGCATGTGAAATGCACACGGAGTCCAATCACTACCATATCGTCTAGGCCATCTAAACTGAACTAGTGAGGACAATAACCATCATCATATCATAATCATATCACAATATCAAGTCATCCATGTGTACGACATGGAGTCCGATCCCAGCCAGATCAGATAGGCCTTCTCACCCCTAGGACATTCTCCTGGTCCATTAATTCATATTTCATATCAATTCAACTATCATGTCCCAAAATTGAGGGACACGACTGGCGCCCAACGAGATCATCCTGGTCAAGCGGACCTAGATTGCCTTCCATGCCCAACGCGCTACCCCGTATTTACAATATATATTATTCCACGTGAATTTTCAATTTAGACTTTAAGAATGAATCCACTACTTGAGTTCATTTTATCCTTTATCATTTCCACATTTGATAATCACAAAACATACAATAATTTCGGTTCGAACCACGATTACTAGTAAACACATTTACTACCCAACATACATACATGTACAACCCACATCATGTCTACGGAGACTCTAAGAGTGATAAGGGTTTACATAATACTTGTCGGAAACAAGGCCTCGGCTGTACCTTAAAGAGACATCAAATATACAAAATGAGATGATATAGACTACACACGACCCTAAGAGGAAATGGGGCTCACCGGAACTGCTAGAGATATGAAGAGGAGGCACCACTAATGGAGAACCGAGCTACCTGCTACAGGATCACCTACATCCATATAGAATATGTAGCGCCACCGGCAAAAGGGACGTTAGTACCATTGAATAGTACTAGTATGTACAAACAAACTTTACTCTACGTAAAATCAAGCAATACACATACAGGAGGCAGTTAAAGTGACCCAACAAATATTGTACAGAAATACAGAGAATCACAAATGTGGTTTCCACAGTTTCTTATTTCAATTGTTTTCCTGTTGCAGCGCGCAACCCAGTCCCCCCTTACAATCATACTCCACCCTTATTTCTTCTGTTGCAGCGTGCAACCCGATCCCATCGCACAATCACATTACACCCTTATTACTTATATTTTGACATGCAACCCAATCCCATATCGCAATCACATTACACCCTTATTACTTCTGTTGTGGCGTGCAAACCGATCCCACCTTACAATTCTATTTCGGCGTGCAACACGATCCCACCTTACATTTCTGTTGCGGCGTGCAACCTGATCCCACCTTACATTTTATTGCAACGTGCAACCCGATCCCACCTTACATTTCTATTGCGGCATGAAACCCGATCCCACCTTACAGTCACATTTCACAACAACAACCACCAACAATTATATCACAAAGATCTTCATCATGAAGAACATAAGTTCTTATCAAGCAATAACTATATGAAATCAAGGCACAATGATCCTTACCAATCAATAATTCATATATGGTGTTGTCACAATCACCTAACTCAACAAAATCATCCCATATTTACTTTCACCATTTGCTACACAACATTTAGCACTTTGATACATCAACAATGTAATTAATAGCAACATCAACCAACAATTCAATCACAAAGATTCTCATCGTCAAGGATATTCATTCGTAACAACCAAGTAACCACATGAAATCAAGGCCCCAGAAATCTTCATCAAACAATGAGTCACATACGGTATGCCATCAACACATAGCTCAATTAGTTTATCCCCGTTTCCTTCACATTATTTACTACACAACTTCTAGAACTTAGATACATTCAACACTTTGTTTCATTGTCATTTCTTTCATTTTTCATCACATCCTCTCATACCGATGTAGTCAACATTTAAAGAGCTTTACTCATGATAGAATAAGCACAAAAGATCACCTTTTTTCGAGCTCATATAATATGGTAATCGACTAAGAAATTCAAAAAGAAAAGTCTTACACCTCAACAAAGCAGGGAAATCAATTCACATATATTCAAGAAAGAATTTCATACCGAGTTCTTGGAAACCAACAAGATGACTCTACAAAGATTAAAGTTAGCCATACATTTCTTGATTTGGGATTTTTCCATAATTTCTACCACAATTCACCGGACCTTCTAGAACCTTCAATCTAGTTAACAATGTGGCATAATTGAACTTAGAATTAGGAATAACGATCATGCCTTGAACTCACTTGAGCATTCTATCAAACAGTAGGTGTTCCTTTAGATTAAATGGCCTCTTTTTAGTAATAGATTACTCTAACCCATTTCCTTTTACTAGATTATGACTAGTTCGTTACATGAATGCAAGACTCCCACCCCCATCTTCATGAACTCACCTGAACATGTTTCATTTTAACAAAAATATGGAAATTAAGGTTGATGGGGTAGAAGCTTACCTCTTATGATGAAGAAAATGGAGCCCTACTTGATTAGTTCCAAGCTTGAATGATGAAGGAGGATCACTTTTCATGAAGTTGGGACTTTCTCTCTCTAGAACTCTTTCTTCCCTCTCTCAATTTTTTTCAGAAAATCATTAAAATGGAAGGGGGCAAGTGTTTTAATGAACTTGGGGTCAGGTACAAAATTATAAATTTAACAGTCCCGAAGCAGAAATACGGTCAGGAATGCGATCGCATTCCTGCAATGGGGTCCGCATTCATGTCGTATAATTGGCCCTCAAATGGGCCAAAAAGAAAAGTAGACTGCCTAGGAATGCTACCACTATGCGCTACGCATACCTGTTATATGATTGCATAGTGCGTTTCATAACTCCCTCCGCAAAAGTCAAGGTGCAAAAATGCGACAACTATGTGGCCCGCATTCATGAAATGCGATCGCATTCTAGGCCGCATAGTTATCCTCAGAATGGACAGCACAAGGTCCTATTTGGGCATTATTTTTAGCCATAAAATATTATGGGTCTTTACATTATCCCCCACTTAAAATCATTCATCCTCGAATGAGTATCGTGGAATCACTAGGATAGGAAAAACACAAAATAAGCCAACCCACAAATTTTTACTAATTCTGATATTTCCTGAAACTTTTGCCAGAATTTCCTTTGTAATTAGGTCTATCTACCTTTCAGAGAGCCCCCGAAAATCATGTTTAACCAATTCCACGCATTACCAATTACTCTATCAACTTTCACATAATCCGGTCATTTCAACAAGCTACATATAATTCAATCACTTCCACAAGCCTCACATAGTTTGGTTAATTCCACAAATTTTCACATAATTCAACTATTACCATGAGTTGCACATAATTCAGCTATTTCAATGAGTTGCACAAAAACCAACTAATCACAAAAACATATACATTTATGGCACAAAGTTTGAGAACTCACAATAGTAGGGTAATTAGGGGAGTGGAGTGTTCTTGCACAAAATTTAACACAATATATAATTGCTTAGGAACGACAACTTTCAAAACCGCTACCGGACTTATTCAAACAAGTGGGGATATTTCTCTTTCATTTCATTTTCCGCTTCCCATGTGTCTTCTTCGACTTGTTGACTTCGCCATAATACTTTAACAGAAGAAACCTCTTTGTTCCTCAATCTACAGACTTGCCTATCAAGAACAACAAGTGGAACCTCTTCATATGACAATCCTTCATTAATTTCAACTGCCTCAACCGGCACAATGGTGGATGGATCCGCAATAACCTTCATCAATATGGACACATGAAAAACTACATGCACTAATGACATCTCAGAGGGCAATTCCAGCCTATAAGCCACCTGCCCTATCCTTTGAGCAATCCTATATGGCCCGACATACCTTGAGCTCAATTTCCCTTTCATCCCAAACCGCATCACTCCCTTCATGGGAGACACCTTCAAGGATACCCAATCATCTACTTGAAACTCCAAATCTCTTCGACGAACGTTCGCATAGGATTTATGACGACTCTGAGCAGTCTTCATCCTTTCTTGAATGACTTTAACTTTTTACATAGCTTGGTGCACAAGATCCGGTCCTAGAAGTTCGGCCTCACCAACCTCGAACCATCCAATCAGAGACCTACAACTCCTTCCGTTCAATGCCTCAAATGGGGCCATCTGAATACTATCATGGAAATTGTTATTATTAATAAATTCTAAAAGCGGCAAGTGATCATCCCAGTTACCCTTGAAGTCTAATACACAAGCCCGTAACATATCTTCAAGCGTCTGAATGGTCCGCTCTGCATGTCCATCAGTCTGCGGATGGAATGTGGGTGCTAAGATTTACCCGCATACCCAAACCTTGCTGAAATTTCTTCCAAATGTTAGCTGTGAACTGGGCCCCTCGATCCAAGATAATAGACACTACAGTGCCATGGAGCCTAACCATTTCTTTGATATATAACTGAGCGTATTATTACGAAGTATAAGTGGACTTGACTGGCATGAAGTGAGCTGATTTTGTGAGTCGATCCACTATAACCCAAATTGAGTCGAACTTGCATTGAGTGCGGGGTAACCCTATCACAAAGTCCATATTGATCATTTCCAATTTCCACGTCAGTATTTCCATGAGCTGAGCCAACCTGCCGGGCCTCTGATGCTCAGCCTTCACTTGCTGACAATTCGGACATCTAACCACAAAGTCCGCCACACCCCTCTTCATACCATTCCACCAATAAATCTCTTTGAGATCATGATACATCTTCGTAGAACCTAGGTGTACTTAATACCTGGAATTGTAAGCCTCTGCCATTACCCTTTCCCGAAGATCATCCATGTCCGGAACACATAGTCTCCCTTCGCACCGCAAAACACTGTCATCATTTCCGAGTGTAAATGATGCAGTCTTAAGACTCAAAATTGCCTCTCTCAAATGTACCAATGCTGGATCTCTGAATTGTTTTCCCTTGATTTCCGTTACAAGTAAATATTCTGCTCCATTACGCACCACGACATCCCCTTCGTCTGAGGTTGAGAGATAGACCCCCAGACTAGCCAACTGATAAACCTCCCGAGCCAAAGTCCTTTGACCTTCTTCCAAATGAGCCAAGCTACCCATGGACTTCCAACTAAGAGCGTCGGCTACCACATCGCCTTTCTTGGATGGTAAAAAATATCCATATCATAATCCTTGAGCAACTCTACCCACCTTCGCTGCCTTAAGTTCAACTCCTTCTGTTTTAATAAATACTGAAGATAAATACTGAAGACTCTTGTGGTCTGTGAACATGTCCACATGGACCCCATAAAGATAATGCCGCTAGATTTTAAATGCAAACACAACCACCGCGAGCTCCAAATCATGTGTGGGATAATTCTTCTCATGATTCTTGAGTTGCATAGAAGCATAAGCTATAACCTTCCCGCATTGCATCAACACACACCCCAAACCAACCCTTGAAGCATCACAATAAACCAAAAACGTTTCTGAACCTTATGACAAGGTCAAAATTGGCGCTGTAGTCAGTCTCAATTTCAATTCCTGAAAACTCCTTTCACAAGCATCGGACCACTTAAACTTAACCGCCTTCTTCGTCAGCTTAGTCAATGGGGAGGCGAGGGTAGAGAATTCCTCCAATTACCTCCGATAATATCAAACCAAACCCAAGAAACTGTGAATCTCTATCGGGGTCGTTGGCCTAGGCCAATCCTTTACCGCTTCAATCTTTTGGGGATAAACCCGTATCCCTTCCCTGGAAACAACATGGCCAAAAAAGGCGACTGATTCTAGCCAAAATTCACATTTTGAAAACTTTGCATACAACTTGTGCTGATAAAGAGTCTGCAAAACTGCCCTAATGTTAGTAGCATGGTCTTCCTGACTTCACGAATAAACAAGGATATCATCAATGATGACAAGCACAAAGGAGTTAAGAAACAGTTTGGAAACCCGATTCATAAGATCCATAAAATTTGATGTGGCGTTGGTTAGCCCAAAAGACATTACCAGTAATTCAAAATGCTCATATCGAGTCCTAAAGGCAGTCTTAGGAACATCCTGCTCCCTGATGTTTTATTGGTGATACCCGGACCGCAAATCAATCTTTGAGAAGAACCTAGAACCTTGCAACTAGTCGAACAAATCATCTATCTGAGGCAATGGGTATTTGTTTTTGATGGCGACCATGTTGAGCTGCCGATAATTAATACACATCCGAAGCGATCCATCTTTCTTTCTGACATAAAGAACCGGTGCGCCCAAGGCGACACAGCTAGCCGAATGAAACCTTTTTCTAATAGATCTTCAGATTGTTCTTTTAACTCTCTCAATTCTACTGGCGCCATTCGGTAAAGTGGAATAGATATTGGTTGCGTATCTGGCAATACATCAATCCCGAAATTGATCTCTCTATCTAGTGAAATCCAGGAAGCTCGTCCGAAAATACTTCAAGAAATTTATTCACAATAGGCACAGTTTCGGGAGCAGGCATCTCCGAAGTGGTGTCCGCAACATGGACCAAATGGTATATGCACCCTTTCGTGATCATCTTTGAGACTTTAAGGTAGGAAATAAATCTACCTCTTAGAACAACATTATTTCCCTCCCACTCGATAACTAATTCATTAGGAAACTCGAGCCTCATACTTCTGGTTTGGCAGTCGAGTTTAGCAAAGCACGAATAGAGATAATCCATTCCCATAATTACATCAAAATCTACCATTTCTAACTCAATAATATTGGCGATGGTATCCCGACAACACACCGTGACAACACAATTTCTATAGACTCACACAGCCATAATAGAATCACCAACCAGAGTCGACACAGAGAACAACTCGTGAAGTTGTTCGGGTTTTATCCCAAAACGTGAAGCAGTAAATGGAGTAACAAATAACAAATAAGACCCGGGACCAATAAGAGCATAAACATAATGTGATTGAATAGTTAGAATACCTGTGACAACATCTGGAGAAGCCTCCGTACTCTAGCGACCACTCATAGCATAGAACGGACTGGGTCCCCCTCGACCCCGAGCTCCACCCTTAGCTGCACCGCACCCTGCTGGAGTTGGAGGGTGTGTTGAAGATGTAGCGGCGGAAGAACTAGATGGCTGAGTACTGCCCCTACCCGTGGCCGGACGGGGTGCACGACAGTCTCACCGAACGTGGCCTCTCACTCCACACCTATAACATACTGGTATGTTCAAGTAACATGGCTCAGAATGGAACTTCCCACACTTAGGGCATGGGGCCCTCTACTGCCACTGCAACCTCCCACCTGAACAACCCGACCGATGAAACCTCCTATTGTCTGAACTTGGTCCAACGCGACCCCCATGCTGATAACTGTGCCCTGGTGGCGCGCACTGGCTCAGGACTGAGCATAGGACTGAGATGGCCCTGATTCCCCTCCCCCAAGGACTGATCTCCCTCCTCCAACTGAATTCCCAAGGTTGCCCGCTGACCGGGCCCTACTACTGCTCTCCCTCTCCATTATTATCTTTAATTTTCCGGCCTCCATAGCCTCAGAAAATTCCACATTCTTCTCGTAGTTCATATCTGAATACAGAGCAGCTGTAGCAGCTTCATTAATAACCAAGGGACCAAGGTCCTGAACAAACCGACGAACTCTAGCCTCCATATTAGACACCATGTGAACAGTATATTTTGACAAACGCACGAAATCCATATGATACTCACACACACTCATGTTGCCCTGCTTGAGGGCCCCAAACTTTGTAGCATAGGCTGCCATAATCTCGGCAGGCAAGAAATGATCAATAAAGGCATCCACAAACTCCTCCCACCTCGCTGGAGGGCTCCCCTCCCCATAGGAACTCTCCGACATTTCAAACCACGAATATGCCGCTCCCTTCAGATGATAAGAAGCCAACTCAACCCCTTCTATCATAGTAGCCCTCATAACTCGGAGGGTCTTGCACATCTCATCAATGAACTCCTGAGGATCATTCTATGGGTCGGTGCCTGTGAACTCTGGAGGGGCTAACTGCAGAAACTGGTTGACCCTGGAACTTCAAAAATCCCCTTGCTCGCTAGAGGATGCAGGGGCAGCATGTGATCTTTGGGCCTAGGAGGCCACTAGCTGAGTAAACATCTTAATAGCTCCCCTGAGGTCCCCATCACAAATATCGGGACCAGAAGCTGGGACTGAAGAAGGATCAGGAATATCAGTGGGAGGGACTGTAGCACCCTCCGCTAGAGCAGGAATAGGAATATCCTGGCCTTGGATCGATGATTCAGGCAGATTCAGGGTCAGGGAATCATTCTCACCTGCACCATCAGATAAAGAATTCATGGCCACTCCTGGGGTGGTATTCGCCTCTGGGCCGAGTCGAGATCTCTTCTTAGGTGCCATTTACCAAAAATTGGAACAATGCACGAGTTAGCGATAGGCAACCTCACCTTTCACCGTGTCGCACGATACAGAGTAATAACGAAACTGTATTTTCCTAAATGTCCATGCATCCCCCTAATTATAGATGTGGTCGACAACACACCGATAAGAAGGGCTCTACTAGACACGGCTTCGAGAAATCCTAGGACACTTTTAAAACCATAGGTTCTGATACCAAGTTTGTCACGCCCCAAAACCGAGGGACGAGACCGACGCCCAACCGGATGATCCTGGTCAAGCGGACCTGGATTGTATTTTGTGCCCAACGTGCTACCTCGTGTTTACAATATACATTATTCCACATGAATTAGCAATTTAGAGTTTAAGCATGAATCCACTACTTGAGTTCATTTTATCCTTTATCATTTCCACATTTTATATCACAAAACATAGAATAATTCTGGTTGGGACCACGATTACAAGTAAACATATTTACTACCCAACATACATATATGTACAACCCACATCATGCCTACGGGGCCTCGAAGAGTGATAAGTGTTTACATAATACTTGTCGGCAATAACGCCACGGCTATACCTTAAGAGACATAAAATATACAAAATTATATGATATAGACTTCACATGGCCCCGAGAGGAAATGTGGCTCGCCGGAACTGATAGAGAGATGAAGAGGAGGCACCACTAACGGAAAACCGAGCTACCTGCTACAGAAGCACCTACATCTATATAAAACATGTAGCGCCCCCGGAAAAAGGGACATTAGTACCATTGAATAGTACTAGTATATATAAACAAACTTTACTCTACGTAAAATCAAGAAATACACATATATGAGGGAGTTAAAGAAACCCAACAAATATTGCACAGAGATACAGAGAATCAAAAATGGGGTTTCCACAGTTTCTTATTTTAATTGTTTTCCTGTTGCGGCGTGAAACCCAATCCCCCCTTACAATCATATGCCACCGATATTTCTTCTATTGCGGCGTGCAACCCGATCCCATCTCACAATCACATTACACCCTTATTACTTTTGTTCCGGCGTGCAACCCGATCCTATCTCATAATCACATAACACCCTTATTACTTTTGTTGCGGCGTGCAACCCCATGCCACCTTACAATTCTGTTGTGGCGTGCAACCTGTTCCCACCTTACATTTTTGTTGCGGCGTGCAACCCAATCCCACCTTACAGTCACATTTCACAACAACAACCACCAACAATTATATCACAATGATCTTCACCATGAAGAACATAAGTTCTTATCAAACAATAACTATGTGAAATCAAGGCACAATGATCCTTACCAATCAGTAATTCATATATGGTGTTGCCATAATAATTTAACTCAACAAAATCAGCCCATATTTACTTTAGTCATTTTCTACACAACCTTTAGCACTTTGATACATAAACAATGTAAATAGTAGCAACATCAACCAACAATTCAATCACAAAGATTCTCATCATCAAGGATATTCATTCGTAACAACCAAGTAACCACATGAAATCAAGGCAACAAAAATCTTCATCAAACAGTGAGTCACATATGGTATGCTATTAATACATAGCTCAGTTAATTTATCCTCGTTTTCTTCCCATTATTTACTACACAGCTTCTAGGACTTAGATACATTCAACACTTTGTTTCATTATCATTTCTTTCGTTTTGCAGCACATCCTCTCATACCGATATATTCAACATTTAACGAGCTTTGCTCATGATAGAATAAGTACAAAGAATCACCTTTTCGCAAGCTCATATAACATGGTAATCGACTCTGAAATTCAAAGAGCGAAGTCTTACACCTTGACACAACAGGGAAATAAATTCATGTATATTCAACCAACAATTTCATACCGAGTGCTTGGACACCAACAAGATGGGTCTACAAAGATTAAAGTTAGCCATACATACCTTGGTTTGGGATTTTTCCTTAATTTCTTCCACAATTCACCGGACCTTATAGCACCTTCAATGTAGTTCACAATGTGGCATAATTGAACTTATAATTAGGAGTAACGATCATGTCTTGAACTCACTTGAGCATTCTATCAAACACTAGGTGTTCCTTTAGATTAAATGGCCTCTTTTTAGTGAATGATTATTCTAACCCATTTCCTTTTACTAGATTAGGACTAATTCGTTACATGCATGCAAGACTCCCACCCCCGTCTACATGAACTCACCTAAACATGTTCAATTTTAATAAAAATCTGGAAATTAAGGTTGATGGGGTAGAAGCTTACCTCCTATGGTGAATAAAATGGTGCCCTACTTGATTAGTTCCAAGTTTGAATGATAAAGGAGGATCACTTTTGATGAAGTTGGGACTTTATCTCTCCAGAACTCTCTCTTCCCTCTCTCTATTTGTTCATAAAATCTTTAAAATGGAAGAGGGTAAGTGTTTTAATGAACTGGGGGTCGGGTATAAAATTAGAAATTTAACATTCCCGAAGCAGAAATGCGGTCAGGAATGCGATCGCATTCCTGCTATGTTGTCTGCATTCATGTCGCATAATTGGCCCTCAAATAGGCCAAAAAGAAAAGTAGACTTCCCAGGTATGCGACCACTATGCGGTCTGCATACCTGGGAAGTCTACTTTTCTTTTTGGCCTATTTGAGGGCCAATTATGCGACATGAATGCAGACAACATAGCAGGAATGCGATCGCATTCCTGCTATGTTGTCTGCATTCATGTCGCATAATTGGCCCTCAAATAGGCCAAAAAGAAAAGTAGACTTCCCAGGTATGCGACCACTATGCGGTCTGCATACCTGTTATGCAATCACATAGTGTGTCGCATAACTCCCTCCGAAAAAGTGAAGGTTCAATAATGCGACAACTATGCGGCCCACATTCGCAAAATGCGATCGCATTCTAGGCCGCATAGATATCCTCAAAATGGACAGCAAACTGTCCAGGTATGCGACCACTATGCGGTCCGCATACCTGATCTGCGATCGCATAGTGGACCGCAGACTTGAGCAAATCTAGAAAATTATATCATTTAAGTTCCGGGGTACATTTTACTCAAAAAGGGTCCGTTTGAAGAATTTCTATAGTTATAACAACACAGGGACCTATTTGGGAATTATTTTTAGCCTTAAAATTTTATGGGTCTTTACATCAACCTCTTGATTCTTATTTCATATCATTACCATATCTTTACTCACTATTCATATCATTACAACTTTTTGATTCATATTTCATACCATTCCAATCTTTTACATTCACCACACCCATCATATACAAGGATCGCACACATAATAGAAGAAGGAACATAATGATCACAACTCATATACTCAAGTAGCAAAACTATATGGTAATAGCATGGAGTGATATAGAAGCAATAATTTCTCAATTAAGAACATAAAACACATGAATTCCATAGATATCCAACAAGAGAATCATACCCGGAAAGTGAACACAATGGGTTTATCCGGGAGAAAGGAACATGTTATCTATTATTTGAGTAAGAAGTTCACTCCATACGAGGCATGGTACTATCTACTGTAACGTACCTGTTGCGCCCTGACCTGGGTTGCTCAGAAGCTGAGGCACTACCTTTGTTCCTACACAACATACCTCATATCAAGGATGGATCCCTTGAAGTATATATTTCAGAAACCCATGCCTACCGGCAAACTGGCCAAGTGTCAAATCCTGCTAAGTGAGTTCGACATCGTCTATGTGACTCAAAAAGCGGTCAAGGGACAAGCATTGGCAGATCATCTTGCTGAGAATCATGTGGGAGGAGAATACGAACCCCTGAAAATGTATTTTCCTTATGAAGAAGTATTGTTCATAGAAGAAGACATTGTTGAATCCTATGGCGGTTCGAGGATCTTCTTTGACGGAGCGGCAAACTTTAAGGGAGTCGGCATTTGAGACGTCTTAGTATCGGAAACCGGCCAACGTTACCCAGTATCTGCTAAACTAATATTTCCCTGCACCAACAACATGGTAGAGTACGAAGCCTGCATCCTAGGGCTCAACATGGCCATTGGAATGAATATTGAGGAGCTGCTAGTAATTGGTGACTCAGATTTGCTTATACACTAGGTACAAGGGGAATGGGCCACCAAGAATTCCAAGATACTGTCATATATGCACCGTGTGTAGGAATTGAGGAAGAGTTTCACCAAGATAGAATTCCGGCACGTCCTCGGAATTTAGAACGGGTTTGCCGATGCACTTGCCACTCTATCATCCATGATACAACATCCAGATAAGAACATCATTGATCCTATTATAGTAAAGATCCATAGCCAGCCGGCGTATTGTGCCCATGTTGAAGAAGAAGTAGACGAAAAACCATGGTTCCACGACATCAAGGAATACTTGGCAAAGGGAGAATACCCGGAGCATGCAAATCATACCCAAAAATGTACACTTCGGAGGTTATCCAACAGTTTCTTTCACAGCGGAGGAACCCTGTAAGGAGAATTCCTGATTTTGGATTGCTAAGGTGTGTCAACACAAAAGAAGCTTCTAAACAACTTGAATAAATACATGTTGATACTTGCGGCCCGCATATGAATGGTTTTGTTTTGGCCAAGAAGATACTCAGGGTCGGTTAGTTCTTGATAAACATGGAAGCGAGTATGTTCGGAAGTGCTACCAATCTCAGGTACATGCAGACATGATAAAAGTGGCACGAAACGAGCTCAATGCAATAACCTCACCTTGGCCATTCGCCGCCTGGGGAATGGATGTCATTGGACCGATCGAGCCTACCGCCTCAAATGGGCAAAGGTTCATCCTGGTAGATATTGATTACTTCACCAAATGGGGCGAAGCAGCATCTTACAAAGAAGTGACTAAGAAGTCATGTGTGAGACTTTCAAAATCTCAACAGTGATCTAATGAAATCCATGTGTGAGACTTTCAAAATCAGACACAAGAATTCCACAGCTTATAGGCCTCAGATGAATGGAGTTGTAGAAGCTTCCAACAAGAATATCAAGAAAATAATAAGAAAGATGGTAGAAAATCACAAAATGACACGAGAATCTGTCATTTGCCTTATTGGGATACCGCACCACAGTCCGCACATCAACTGGGGCAACTCCCTAATTGCTGATTTATGGTATGGAAGTTGTTATTCCTACCGAAGTGGAGATCTCTTCCTTGATAATCATACAAGAAGCTGAGCTCAGCGAAGCAGAATGGATAAGGAGTCGTTATGATCAACTAGCCCTCATAGACGGAAAAAAGAATGAATGCAGTATGTCATGGGAAACTCTACCAGAACAGAATGTCTAGAGCATTCAACAAAAGAGTCAAGCCTAGACAACTCACACCAGGACAGCTAGTGTTAAAGACAATCATTCTGCATCAAGATGAAGCCAAAGGGAAATTCTCTCCCAACTGGCAGGGTCCTTACATGGTCCACAGAGTACACGGGATGAGCTCTGGTACTTGCAGAAATGGATGGAAAAGTCTAGCCAAAACCAATCAACTCAGATGTAGTTGAGCGATACTATCTGTAACTCTTTGTGCTTCTATCAAATGTTGTAAGTTGAACTACACTCGACCTGATTTCCATTTAAGAGGGGATACGTAGGCAGCCCTATGGGTTGGTAGCAATTCAATAAAAATTTTATTTCCTCCACAATTGGAAACTGGGGAAAAATTTTGCCCTCAAAATTCCGAAGAAAGTTCACCCGATTGCAGCACGTCAAAACAGTCGGAGACATCAATCCACCTAACTAGGCTGGAATTTTGAGGAGGACCCTCAAAATTCCATAGCAAGAGAAATTGTAATGTCTCAGATCTTATCACGGTCAACGGTCATCTAAATTTCTCAAATATATTTTTCACTATGTCTTTACAAAACTATGCATGCTTTCTTGTAAGGTAACTTTGTTTAGCCAAATGCTACCCTGATGATGCAAATAGGATCATCAGGCCAAGCAAATCAGGACAAGAAAAGCCAGGGGGGACACGAATCAACCGCCCTCATTTACAGAACTCACAATTTTTCTTTAGATACAGGAACAAAGAATAAACATGCCACAAAGTCACAATCCTCACAACAATCGCGTTATCGAAATCTTCTATTAGCTAGTAAATTCTACTACTATCTGCTATTCATTCCATTTTCTACATAAGGCTAAACTCTACCTTCATTTACATAAGGCTAAACGTTGCCTCCATCTGCATAAGGCTAATCTCTACCTTTCACTTGCATAAGGCTAATCTCTTCCTTCACCTTGCATGAGTTTAAGCTCTACCTCCCCTTGCATAAGGCTAATCTATGCCTTCCTCTGCATAAGGCTAATCTCTGCCTTTCATTTGCATAAGGCTAATCTATGTCTTCCCTTGCATAAGGCTAATCTCTGCCTTCCTCTACATAAGGCTAATCTCTTCCTTCACCTTGCATAAAGGCTAAACGCTGCCTTCAATTTTCATAAGGCTAATATCTACCTTCACCTTGCATAAGGCTAATCTCTTCCTTCACCTTTTCATAAGGCTAGTCGCTGCCTTCCCGTGCATGAGACTAAGCTCTATCTCCATCCTGCATAAGGCTTATTTCGTCCTTCCTCTGCATAAGGCTAAATGTTGCCTTCCCCTGCATAAGACTAAGCTATGTCTTATTGACATCATATTATTGCATCTCATGGGTTGAAATATCGCCAAACTGTCCAAATGCGTCATAGTGTAAAGGCATAATCCTCATAGCCGGAAGACAACATGTCATGGCCTGAGGATCTCTCTCAATTTGCATATCATTATTCAAAGGCCTCATAGTTCGGAGGCACCATCTTCATGGCCCGAGAACATCATTTCATGGCATGCGAATCTCATTAATCAACTCATGGCCCAGGACGTCATGGTCTAAGGACGTCATCCTCAACCGTCCAAAGACAACTCTCATGGTCTGACGGGAATCTGCATCATGTTTAAATTTTCACACAAATTATGCTCATATTATCTCTATTTGCAGGTGACCCGGCAAGCAATTGTTATCCCAGAAGGAGCGATCCTGCTCCAGTTCCCTCAACTGTATCAAACTTGACGTCTCTCGTGAACCATTCATTCACATATCCCTAGATATTGCGTTCCTTCTTGCAGTGACTTCACCGGTATATCTCGCCGATGAATCTGGAACTACATACGGTCTGATTCCTGTAAGACCAGGGATATGTAGGCAGCTCAGAAGCCAGAGTGCGGCCTAAATCCCTTAAATCGTTTCGCTCGGTCAAAATTGGTCATCATATCTTTACCTGACAACTCTTTCTTCCTTCCCGGGTAAAGAGGGGCAGCTGTTGATACCCAATTTTTCCTAAAAATTAATTTTATTGCATATATACCTTCAAAATAATTCATTGGTAGCAATTGGTATTTTTCCATAATTGTTCTACATTTTTATTAATTTGTCCAGTACTTTATTCCCAATAAATAATTATAAAATTGCATCACGAATGACTTCAAAGACATTTCTTGACTTAATTCATTGTTTATGGTCCTACTAAGACCAAATTATTCCATAAATAGACAAATTGGCACCTTTTGGCTATCTTAGTATTTAAAAATACAAAAGACTAATTTCTGGTAAAAATAACACAAAATTATATGCATGAAATTCATTTTTTATAATTAGTAATTATTTTATAAAATTGTTTTAATTAAATTATCTTGGTATTTAACAAATAGCCCATTTATCTCAACCATAGCTTATATTAGCCAGCCCAAAAAACAAAAAAGCCTTATACACTAGCTATAGACCCTATCCCCAAACCTCATCCTACCCGACCCACTTCCGTCCAAATCCTGGTCCAGGTTAACTATTTCCTTAATTAACCTAAATGACCCCTTCCCCAAACCTCTCATTCCTCCGCTCTCAACCGCCGTCACTCATCTCCTTTTCCTCTCAGACGTGTCACGCCCCAAAACCGAGGGACGAGACCGGCGCCCAATCGGATGATCCCCGACAAGCGGACCTAGATTGCCTTTCCTGCCCAACGCGCTACCCCGTGTTTACAATATACATTATTCCACATGAATTAGCAATTTATAGTTTAAGCATGAATCTAATACTTGAGTTCATTTTATCCTTTATCATTTCCACATTTGATAATCACAAAACATACAATAATTCTGGTTCGGACCACGATTACTAGTAAACACATTTACTGTCCAACATACATATATGTACAACCCACATCATGTCTACGGAGCCTCTAAGAGTGCTAAGGGTTTACATAATACTTGCCGGCAACAATGCCCCGGCTATACCTTAAAGAGACAAAAATATACAAAATGATATGATATAGACTACACACGGCCCCGAGAGGAAATGGGGCTCACCGGAACTGCTAGAGAGACAAACAGGAGGCACCACTAACGGCGAACCGAGCTACCTGATACAGAACCACCTACATCCATATATAAGATGTAGCGCCCCCAGCAACAGGGACGTTAGTACCATTGAATAGTACTTGTATGTATAAAGAAACTTTACTCTGCGTAAAATCAAGCAATACACATATATGAGGTAGTTAAAGAAACCCAACAAATATTGCACAGAGATACAGAGAATCACAAATGGGGTTTCCAAAGTTTCTTATTTCTATTGTTTTCATGTTGTGACGTGCAACCCAATCCCCCCTTACAATCATATGCCACCCATATTTCTTCTGTTACGGCGTGAAATCCGATCCCATCTCACAATCACATTACACCCTTATTAATTCTGTTGCAGCGTGCAAACCGATCCCATCTCACAATCACATAACACCGTTATTACTTTTGTTGCGGCGTGCAACCCGATGCCACCTTATAATTCTGTTGGGGAGTGCAGCCCAATCCCACTTTACATTTCTGTTGCGGCGTACAACCCGATCCCACCTTAAATTTCTATTGCGGTGTGCAACCCGGTCCCACCTTACAGTCACATTTCGCAGCAACAACCACCAACAATTATATCACAATGATCATCATCATGAAGAACATAAGTTCTTATCAAACAATAACTATGTGAAATCAAGGCACAATGATCCTTACCAATCAATAATTCATATATGGTGTTGCCACAATAATTTAACTCAACAAAATCAGCCCATATTTACTTTCGTCATTTTCTACACAACCTTTAGCACTTTGATACATCAACAATGTAATTAATAGAAACATCAACAAACAATTCAATCACAAAGATTCTCATCGTCAAGGATATTCAGTCGCAACAACCAAGTAACCACATAAAATCAAGGCCACAAAAATCTTCATCAAACAGTGAGTCACATACGGTATGCCATCAACACATAGCTCAATTAGTTTATCCCTGTTTCCTTTCCATTATTTACTACACATCTTCTAGCATTTAGATACATTCAACACTTTGTTTCATTATCATTTCTTTCGTATTGCAGCACATCCTCTCATACCGATGTATTCAGCATTTAACAAGCTTTGCTCATGATAGAATATGTACAAAGGATCACCTCTTCGCAAGCTCATATAACATGGTAATCGACTAAGAAATTCAAAGCGCGAAGTCTTACACCTTGACACAGCAGGGAAATTAGATAATGTATATTCAACCAAGAATTTCATACCGAGTCCTTGGAAACCAACAAGATGACTCTACAAAGATTAAAGTTAGCCATACATACCTTGATTTGGGATTTTTCCTTAATTTCTGCCACAATTCACCGGACCTTCTAGCACCTTCAATCTAGTTCACAATGTGGCATAATTGAAATTAGAATTAGGAATAACGATCATGCCTTGAACTCCCTTGACCATTCTATCAAACACTAGGAGTTCTTTTAGATTAAATGGCCTCTTTTTAGTGAAATATTACTCTAAAAAGAGTGCTAAGGGTTTACACAATACTTGCCAGTAACAAGGCCCCGGCTAGACCTTAAAAGACACAAAATATACAAAATGAGATGATATATACTACAAACGGCCTCGAGAAGAAATGGGGCTCACCAGAACTGCTAAAGAGATGAAGAGGAGGCTCCACTAACGACGAACTGAGCTACCTTCTATACAACCACCTACTTCCATATAGAAGATGTAGCGCCCCCGGCAAAAAGGACGTTAGTACCATTGAGTAGTACTAGTATGTATAAACAAACTTTACTCTGTTAAAGGGACGTTAAAGAAACCCAAACAAATATTGCACAGAGAAACAGAGAATCACAAATGAGGTTTCCAGAGTTTCTTATTTCAATTGTTTCCCCTGTTGCGGCGCGCAACCCGATCCCACCTTAGCACCATACTCCACCCTCATTTCTTCTGTTGCGGCGTGCAATCGGATCTCATCTCACAATCACATTACACCCTTATTACTTCTGTTGCGGCATGCAACCCGATCCCACCTTACATTTCTGTTGCGGCGTGCAACCCGATCCCACCTTACATTTCTGTTGCGGCGTGCAACCTCAACCAATAATTCAATCACGAAGATTCTCATTGTCAAGGATATTCATTCGTAACAACCAAGTAACCATATGCAATCAAGGCCACAATAATCTTTATCAAACAGTGAGTCATATACGGTATGCCATCAACATATAGCTCAAATAGTTTATCCCTGTTTCCTTTTTCATTATTTACTATACAATATTTAACACATAGATACGTTCAACACTTTGATTTGTTATCATTTCTTTCATTTTGCAGCACATTCTCTTATACCGATGTATTCAATATTTAACAAGCTTTGCACATGATTGAATAATCTAAAGAATCACTTTTAGAAGCTCATATAACATGGTAATCGACTAAGAAATTCAAAGAACGAAGTCTTACACCTCGACACAGTAGGGAAATCAATTCACAGATGCTCAAGCAAGAATTTCATACTGAGTGCTCGGACACCAACAAGATGACTCTACAAGGATTAAAGTTAGCCATACATACCTTGGTTTGGGATTTTTCCTTAATTTCTTCCACAATTCACCGGACCTTATATCACCTTCAATGTAGTTCACAATGTGGCATAATTGAACTTATAATTAGGGGTAACGATCATGTCTTGAACTCACTTGAGCATTATATCAAACACTAGGTGTTCCTTTAGATTAAATGTCCTTTTTTTAGTGAAAATATTACCCTAACCCATTTCCTTTTACTAGATTATGACTAGTTGGTTACATTCATGGAAGACCCCTACCCCCCATCTTCATGAACTTACCTAACTATGTTTTATTTTAACAAAATCTGGAAATTAAGGTTGGTGGGGTAGAAGCTTACCTCTTGTGGTGAAGAAAATGGTGCCCTACTTGATTAGTTCCAAGTTTGAATGATGAAAGAGGATCATTTTGATGAAGTTGGGACTTTCTCTCTCTAGAACTCTCTCTTGCCTCTCTATATTTTGTTCATAAAATCTTTAAAATGGAAGGGGGTCCCGAATCAGAAATGTGGAAATGCGTCCCGAAGCAGAAATGACAATCTTTAACAGTCCCGAAGCAGAAATGCGGTCAGGAATGCAATCACATTCCTGCTATGCGGTCCTCATTCCTGTCGCATAATTTTCCCTCAAATGGGACAAAATGAAAAGTAGACTGCCCAGGTATGCGACCACTATGCGGTACGCATACCTGTTATGTGATCGCATAGTGCGTTGCATAACTCCCTCCGCAAATCTCAAGGTGCAATAATGCAACAACTATGCGGCCCGCATTCGTGAAATGCGATCCCATTCTAGGCCGCATAGTTGTCCTCAAAATGGACAGAAAACTGTCCAGGTATGCGACCACTATGCAGTATGCATACCTGATCTGCGATCGCATAGTGGACCGCAGACCTGCACAAATCTGGACAATTATATCTTTTTAAGTCCTGGGTACTTTTTACTCAAAAAGGGTTCGTTTTAAGAATTTCTACAGTTATAACAACACGGGGACCTATCTGGGCATTATTTTTAGCCATAAAATTTTACGGGTCTTTACATTCTCCCCCACTTAAAATCATTCGTCCTCGAATGAGGATCGGGATCACTAGAGTAGGAAAAACACAAAATAAGCCAACCCCCAAATTTTTACTAACTCCGTTATTTCCTTAAAATTTCGCCAGAGTTTCCTTAGTAATTAGGCATATCTACTTATCAGAGAGCCCCTGAAACACATTTTAACCAATTCCACATATTTTTGTTACTCTATCAACTTGCACACAATCCGGTTATTTCAACAAGCTATATATAATTCAATTACTTTCACAAGCCTCACATAGTTCGATTAACTCCACAAACTTGCATATCATTTAACTATCACATAAATTGCACATAATTTACCTTACTTCAAGGAGTTGCACATTACCCAAATAATTAAAACATACACAAATATGGCACAACTTGAGAAGTTACAATAATAGGGCAACTAGGGGGAAAATGGGGTGCGTTTGCACAAAATTTGACACAATATATAATTGCTTAGGAATGACAAATTTTCAAACCATTACCGGACTTATTTAAACAAATGGGGATATTTCTCTTTCATTTCATTTTCCACTTCCACGTGTCTTCTTCGATTTGTTGACTTTGCTATAACACTTCAACAGAAGCAATCTATTTGTTCCTCAATCTATGGAATTGCCTATAATGAATAGCAACTGGAACCTCTTCATATGACAATCCTTCATTAATTTCAACCGTCTCAACCGGCAGAATGGCGGATGGATCCCCAACCACCTTCTTCAACATGGACATATGAAACACTAGGTGCACTAATGATATTTTAGGGGGCAATTTCAGCCTATAAGCCACCTGTCCTATCCTCTGAGCAATCATATATGGTCCGACATACCTTGGGCTCAATTTCCATTTCTTCCCAAACCTCATCACTCCCTTCACTGGAGACACCTTCAATAATACCCAATCATATACTTGAAACTCCAAATCTCTTTGACGAACGTCCGCATAGGATTTCTAATGACTTTGAGCAGTCTTCATCCTTTCCTGAATGACTTTAACTTTTTCCATAGCTTGGTGCACAAGATCCGGTCCTAGCAGTTCCGCCTCGCTAACCTCAAAGCATCCAATCGGAGACCTACACCTCATTCCGTTAAATGCCTCAAATGGGGTCATCTGAATACTAGCATATAAAATGTTATTATAAGCAAGTTCTATAAGCGGCAAGTGATCATCACAGCTACTCTTGAAATCTAATACACAAGCCTGTAACATATCTTCAAGCGTCTGAATGGTCTGCTCTGCCTGCCCATCAGTTTGTGGATGGAATGATGTGATGAGATTTACCTGCGTACCCAAACTTTTGCTGAAACTTCTTCCAAAATTTAGATATGAACTGGGCCCCTCGATCCGAGATAATAGATAATGGAGTGCCATGGAGCCTGACTATTTCTTTGATATATAACTGAGTGTACTATTCTGCAGTATCGATGGACTTGACTGGAAAGAAGTGCGCCGACTTCTTGAGCCGATCCACTATTACCCAAACTGAGTCGAACTTGCACTGAGTGCGGGGTATCCCCACCACAAAGGCCATATTGATCATCTCCCATTTCCATATTGGTATTTCCATAAGCTGCGTCAACCCACTAGGCCTCTGATGCTCGGCCTTCACTTGCTGACCATTCAGACACCTAGCCACAAAGTCCGCCACACCCCTCTTCATACCATTCCACCAATAAATCTCCTTGAGATCACGATACATCGTCATAGAACCTGGGGGTACTGAATACCTTTAATTGTGAGCCTTTGTCATTACCCTTCCCCAAGATCATTCACGTCCGGAACACATAGTCTCCCTTGGCACCGCAAAACACCGTCATCATTGCCGAGTGAAAATTCTAAAGTCTTAAGATTCAAAATTGCCTCTCTCAACTGTACCAATGCTGGATCTCTGAATTTCTTTTCCTTGATTTCTGTTACAAGAAAAGACTCTGCTACGTTATGCACCACGACATTCCCTTCCCCTGAGGCCGAAAGACATACCCCCAGACTGGCCAACTGATAAACCTCCCGAGCCAAAAGCCTCTCACCTGCTTCCAAATGAGCCAAGCTACCCATTGGTTTCCGACTAAGAGCGTCGGCTACCACGTTCGCCTTTCCTAGATGGTACAAAATGTTCATATCATAATCGTTGAGCAATTATAACCACCTCCGATGCCTTAAGTTCAAATCCTTTTGTTTGAATAAATACTAAAGACTCTTGTGGTATGTGAACACGTCCACATGGACCCCATAAAGATTATGCCGCAAGATTTTCAATGCAAACAGAAGCTCCGCGAGCTCCAAATCATGTGTCGGATAATTCTTCTCATGATTCTTGATTTGTCTTGAAGCATACGTTATTACCTTCATGCATTGCATCAACACACACCCCAAACCAACCCTTGAAGCATCAAAATAGACCACAAATCCCTATGTACCCTCTAGCAAGGTCAACACTGGCGCCGTAGTCAAACTCAATTTTAATTCCTGAAAACTCTTTTCACAAGCATCGGACCACTGGAACTTAACCGCCTTTTGCATCGGCTTAGTCAATGGGGAGGCTAGGGTAGATAATCCCTCCACTAACCTCCGATTATATCCAGCCAAACCCAAGTGTAAAGACTTGTAAAATTTCTATGTCAAAAGTAATGCCCGAAAAGGTCCCTGTGCTGTTATAACTGTAGAAATTCTTAAAACGGTCCTATTTTGAGTAAAAAGTATACCGGAACTTGAAAGATTAAATTTTCCAAAAAATGCGCGTTATGTGACGCACTATGCGATTGCATAAAAGCTATGTGGACCGCATAGTGGTCGCATACCTGGACAGTTTCCTGTCCATTTTGAGGACAGCTATGCGGCCTAGAATGTGATAGCATTTCACGAATGCGTGCCGCATAGTTGTCGCATTCTTTCCCCATGGTTTTTGCGAGGGATGTTATGCGATCGCATAACAGGTATGCGGACCGCATAGTGGTCACATACCTGGGCAGTCCGGTCTACTTTTGGACCATCTGGAGGGCCATTAATGTGACAGGAATGCGGACCGCATAGCAGGAATGTGATCGCATTCCTAACCGCATCTCTGTGTCGAGGCTCCTATTTTCTAAATTTAAAACCCAACCCCCTATTTTATAAAATACCCATTCCCTTCATTTTTAACGATTTTCTGACAAAAATTTGAGAGAGAAGAAGAGAGTTATTGAGAGAGAAGGTTTCAACGTCATCCAATTTGATTTTCCAAAATCCCTCAAGCCCGGAAATGATCAAGTTATTGTCATCTTCTTCAATCAAACAGGTAAGTCTTCACCCTATTTCCCTAATTTCTCAGTTTTTGTGTAAGAATGAAACACACATAGGTTGGTCTTGAAAATAAAAAGTCAAACCTTGCATGCATGTGAGTTAAATCCCGTAATCTAGTAAAGGGAAAAACAAGTTTGGCTAATTATTCTCAAAAGGGGTTAGTAGTCTAAGGGGTCGCATAGTGTTTGATATAATGCTCAATTGGGTACAAGATTCCTAATTCTAAGTGAAATATGTCACATTGTGGAATAGATTGACGGTGCTAGACGGTCCGGTGAATTGTGATAGAAATTAAAAAGGGGACGACTCGAGGTATTTATGGCTAACTTTAATCGTCGTAGAGTCACCTTTTCGTTTCCAAACATTCGGTATGAGTTTCTTGCTGAATATATGTGAATTGATTGCCCGGTTTCGTTGAGGTGTGAGATTGCATTCTCTGATTTGTCTTAGTCGATTATCGTGATAATTGAAATTGTGAAAGGTAACTTCTATGTGATTACTCTAACATGTGCAAGGTTCGTTAAATGCTTGAGTATGTTGGTATGGAATAATGATAACAAACTCAAATGTGTAATGTATCTAAGTGATAAGGGCTATGTAACAAGTGAAGGGGAATTGTGAATTGATCTAATTGAACTAAATGGACATGGAAATATCGTATATGACTCATTGTTGACAAGGTTTACTGTGGCTTAACTTCATATGGGTTGTTGATTGTAATGAATTTACATTCTTGTTTATGAGTATCTTTGTGGTTGAATGAATGGATGTTAAAGACTATTGTGAACACATGATTAGTTGGGTGTTATGAAATTGTACTCTTGATGATATGAAACCCTATGATTGAATTGCGGGCTGTTATTGTTTGCCATGAAATGTGATGGTCCAGTGGGATCGGGTTGCACGCCATAACACGTAGTAATAAGGGTGGAGAGGTAACAAGGGTGGAGTGTAAACTGTACGACGGGATCGGGTTGCACGCCGCAACAGAAATGTAAGGTGGGATCGGGTTGCACACCGCAACACGTGGTAATAAGGGTGGAGAGGTAACAAGGGTGGAGTGTAAAAGGAAATGTGATTGTAATGAAACGAGAATCTGTGAAGCTCTCAATTGTACTTGTTTTATGTATCATTGTGCACTATGTGTTTGTTCCTTTAATTGCTTTATATTTGTGCATCTCTTGATTTTACTTTGAGTAAAGTTTGATCATACTTACTAGTACTATTCCCCAGTACTAACGTCCCTTTTGCCAGGGGCGCTACATATTTTATATGGATGTAGGTGGGTCCATAGCAGGTAGCTCAGCTCACCGTTAGTGTTGCCTCATCCTCATCTTTCAGCAAGTACTGCTGAGCCCCACTTCCTCCCGGGGCCGTATGTTATTCATGCCATCTCTTTTGAGTCTGTTATGTATTATAAGGTATAGTCGAGGCCTTGTTGCCGGCAAGTATTGTATAAACTCCTAGTATTCATAGAGGCTCTGTAGACATGATGTGGGTGCATATATGTATTTTGGGTAGTAACTGTACGTATTCGGAATCGTGGTTCGTATTGGAAAGTTACGTATGTATTGTGTATGTTTTGGGAATCAATTGTTGAAATGCTAAAAGAAGAAACGAACTTAAGTTTGTAAATCCACGCTTAAATCTTAAGTTTTTATTTCATATGGAAAATTGTGCATTGTATATACGGGGGAAACACATTGGGTAGGAAAGGCAAATCCATGTCCGCGTGACCGGGTTCACCCGGTTAGGTGTCGGTCTCGTTCCTCGGTTTTTGGTGTGTGAAAAACTTGGTATCAGAGCCTAAGGTTTTAAAAGTGTCATAGGATGTCTGGGAGCCGTGTCTAGTATAGCCCTTCTTATCGGTGTGTTGTCGACCACATCTATAATTAGGGGGATGCATGGACATTTAGGAAAGTACCCTTTTATTGCTACTCTATATCATGCGATCTGGTGGAAGGTGAGGTTGTCTATCTCTAACTTGTGCATTGTTCCAATTTTTAGTAAATGGTAACCAAGAAGAGTGCTCGACTCAGCCTAAAGGCCAATGCCACCCCAGGAGTGGCCGTGAATTCTTTATCTGATGGTGCGGGTGAGAATGATTCCTTGACCTTGAATCTACCTGACTCTTCCATCCCAGGCCAGGATATTCCTATTCCTGCTCCGGCAGAGGGTGGTACAGTCCCTCCGACGGATGTTCCTGATCCTTCTTCAGTACCAGCTTCCTGTCCCAGTATTTTTGATGGGGGCCTCAAGGGAGCTATTCAGATCTTTGGGCCTGGGAGGCCACTAGCTGAGTCAACATCTGAATAGCTCCCCTGAGGTCCCCATCAGAAAAAATACCGGGACAGGAAGCTGGGACTGAAGAAGGATTAGGAACATCATTCGGTGGGACTGTACCACCCTCCGTTGGAGCATGAATAGGAATATCCTGGCCTGGGATGGAACAGTCAGGCAGATTCAGGGTCAAGGAATCATTCTCACTCGCACCATCAGATAAAGAATTCAAGGCCACTCTTGGGGTGGCATTGGCCTCTAGGCCGAGTCGGTCTCTCTTCTTGGGTTCCATTTACTGAAAATTGGAAAAATGCACGAGTTAGAGATAGACAACCTCACCTTTCACCACATCGCACGATATAGAATAGAAATAAAAGGGTACTTTCCTAAATGTCCATGCAGCCCCCTAATTAAAGATGTGGTCGGCAGCACACTGATAAGAAGGGCTCTACTAAACCCGGCTTTGAGACATCCTAGGACACCTTTAAAACCTTAGGCTCTGACACCAAGTTTGTAACGCCCCGAAACCGAGGGACGAGACCGGCGCCCAACTAGATGATCCCAGTTAAGGGGACCTATATTGCCTTTCTTGCCCAACGCGCTACCCCGTGTTTACAATATACATTATTCCACATGAATTAGCAATTTAGAGTTTAGGCATGAATCTACTACTTGAGTTAATCTTATCCTTTATCAGTTCCGCATTTGATAGTCACAAAACATAGAATAATTCCGGTTCGGACCAAGATTACTAGTAAACACATTTACTGCCCAAAATACATATATGTACAACCCACATCATGTCTCGGAGGCCCCGACTATACCTTAAAATACACAAAATATACAAAATGAGATGATATAGACTACACACAGCCCCAAGAGGAAATGGGGCTCACCAAAACTGCTAGAGAGATGAAGAGGAGGCACCACTAACGGCGAACCGAGCTACCTGCTATAGAACCACCTACATCCATATAGAAGATGTACGCCCTTGGCAAAAGGGACGTTAGTACCATTTAATAGTACTAGTATGTATAAACAAACTTTACTCTATGTAAAATCAAACAATACACATATATGAGGCAGTTAAAGAAACCCAAACATATATTTCACATAGATATAGAGAATCACAAATGAGGTTTCCACAGTTTCTTATTTCAATTGTTTCCCCTATTGCGGCACGCAACCCGATCCCACCTTACCATCATACTTCACCCTTATTTCTTCTGGTACGGCATGCAACCTGATCCCATCTCACAATCACATTATATCATTATTACTTCTGTTGTGTCGTGCAACCTGATCCCATCTTACATTTCTGTTGGGGCGTGCAACCCGATCCCACCTTACGTTTATGTTGCGTCGTGCAACCTCAACTACTAATTCAATCACGAAGATTGTCATTGTCAAGGATATTCATTCTTTACAACCAAGTAACCATATAGAATCAAGGCCATATATATCTTTATCAAACACTGAGTCATATACAATATTCCATCAACATATAGCTCAAACAGTTTATCCTCGTTTCCTTTTCCATTATTTATTACACAACATTAACACTTAGATACGTTCAACATTTTGATTTGATATCATTTCTTTCATTTTGCAGCACATTCTCTCATACTGATGTATTCAACATTTAACAAGCTTTGCATATGATAGAATAATCACAAAGAATCACTTTTTCGCAAGCTCATATAACATGGTAATCGACTAAGAAATTCAAAGAGCGAAGTCTTACACCTCGACACAGTAGGGCAATCAATTCACAAATGTTCAAACAAGAATTTCATACCGAGTGCTCGGACCACAACAAGATGACTCTACAAGGATTAAAGTTAGTGATACATACCTTGGTTTGGGATTTTTCCTTAATTTCTACCACAATTCATCGGACCTTCTAGCACCTTCAATCTAGTTCACAATGTGGCATAACTGAACTTAGAATTAGGAATAACGATCATGTCTTGAACTCACTAGAGCATTCTATCAAATACTAGGTGTTCCTTTAGATTAAATGGCCTCTTTTTATTGAAAGATTACTCTAACCCATTCTCTTTTACTAGATTATGACTAGTTGGTTACATGCATGCAAGACCCCTACCCCCGTCATCATGAACTTACCTAACCATGTTTTATTTTAATAAAATCTGGAAATTAAGGTTGGTGGCGTAGAAGCTTACCCTTTATGGTGAAGACAGTGGTGCCCTACTTGATTAGTTCCAAGCTTGAATGATGAAGGAGGATCACTTTGATGAAGTTGGGACTTTATCTCTCTAGAACACTCTCTTCCCTCTCTCTATTTTGTTCAGAAGATCTTTAAAATGGAAGGGGCTAAGTGTTTTAATGAACTGGGGGTCGGGTATAAAATTAGAAATTTAATAGTCCCGAAGCAGAAATACGGTCAGGAATGCGATCGTATTCCTGCTATGCGGTCCGCATTCCTGTCGCATAATTTGCCCTCAAATGGGCCAAAAATAAAAGTGGATTTTCTAGGTATGCGACCACTATGCGGTCCGCATACCTGTTATGTGATCTCATAGTGCGTCGCATAACTCCCTCCGCAAAACTCAAGGTGCAATAATGCGACAACTACGCGGCCCGCATTCGTGAAATGCGATCGCATTCTAGGCCGCATAGCTATCCTCAAAATGGACAACAAACTGTCCTGGTATGCTACCACTATGCGTTCTGCATACCTGATCTGCGATCGCATAGTGGACCGCATACCTGCGCAAATCTGAAATTTTTTATGTTTTAAGTCCCGGGGTACTTTTTACTCGAAAAGGGTCCGTTTTAAGAATTTCTACAGTTATAACAACACGGGGACCTATTTGGCTATTATTTTTAGCCATAAAATTTTACGGGTCTTTACAAAATGCTCTCTAATCCTAACACTAACTCTCACCTCGCCTTCACTCTCCATCGTCAACCATGGTGGTTCCTCACCACTCTTAGGCCTCTCATGGCTCTCTTATGTCAGTATTACTTGTCTCCAAGGCCCTCAAGGGATGAGGGTCAGTCCACTCACACCTTAGGCATGTTCTTGCCTGTTTCAGGTCGCCATGGCTCGACTTTGAGTAAGATCTTCTTATCTTTGCCTAAGCCTATGGATTTCTATGCCTCGTCTTCCTCTCTATGTTATTTTCTCAAAACTCTAATTTTTTCTCTTCATCTTCTCAGATCGGTACATATCTGATATGGGTTAAACTTATATTGTATGTTTTTCATATGAAAATCTCCTGATTTTCGAATAGCTTTTAATTTTCCTAAATTAGGGTTTCCTGAAAATATTTTCTTCAAAACCCTCTCTGACTTTAAGTGTTTAATCCTCTGGTTCTTATGTTTTTTCGACTGATTACGTTGAGTTTTCCTTAACCTAGTTGATTTATGCTAAAACCCCAATTTCTGATATTTTTGTTGTGGTTCTGTGATGACCCAAAAGGTCATCTTGTGTAATTTAGCAGAAACTGTGTTCCGAGGCACCGAAATCCTCCGTTAATCGCACCTCGATATGTGTGTGTAGCCCGAGCGCGTAGCTGGGAAGATTTTATGTGGAAATGTGTTGAACTGTTGAATTTATGAAAATTAATGGAATAAAGTTGACTTTGGTCAATATTTTTGGTAAACGGACCCGGACCCGTGAGTTGACGATCCCGGAGGGTCCATAGGAAAATATAGGACCTGGGTGTATGCTCGGAATCGAATTCCGAGGTCCCAATCCCGAGAAATGAATTTTTAAAGAAATTTGTTTTCTAAAAATAATAGAGACTTTTGAAAATAAAATTTGATGTGAAAATTGTGTGGCCGGGCCCGTATTATGGTTCCGGAGCCCGGAATAGGTTGAATATATGTTATGTGAGTTATCTGTGAAATTTGGTGTAAAACGGACTTGAAATGACGAGTTTCGGATCAAAATCGGAATAATTAGGCCTTACGAAATTTTAAGAAAATTCGATGAGATTTGAGGTTTAATTTCTTGTTTTGATGATATTTTGGTGATTTAAATTCTTTAATAAGTTCGTAGGATGATTTAGGAGTCGTGTGTATTTTTATTTCTGAGCCCCGAGGGCTCGGGTGAGTTTCGGGTAGTTAACGGGGTGTATAAAGTAGAAAAATCTGGTGTTTTTGATGTTTTGTTGGTGTCTGGTGTAATACTCTTCGCGAATGCGGCCAAGGGCCCGTGAACGCGAAGGGTAAATATCTTGTCCTGGGTTTTTACTCTACGGAACGCGTAAAGGGAAACGCGAATGCGGAGCAGTGGACACTGCTTCTACGCGAACGCGTCCCCAGGGGTGCGAACGCGTAGTGTTAGGCAGGGGTTGGGTAGGTTGTTCTTCACGAATGCGGCCCTAAGCTCGCGAACGTGTAGGTCACAATTGTCAACCCTTCACAAACACGGCCATGGGCCCGCGAACGCGAAGAGTATTTTTCGTCCAGTTATTTAAATAGCCCAAAAACAGAATGCTATACGGGAATTTCATAATTTTTACCTTCTTGCTCTTCTCCCAACCCCATAGCCGAGTTCCAAACCATCCTTCCTCCATAACCACTTGGGTAAGTGACTTCAACTCCAATTTCTTCCATTTTTCCTTCATCAACACTAGAATCTAGGCCTAGAATCATGAAAACAAGTAGAAATTAGGGGATTTGGGTAGAGTTAGGGAGTATGGGACTTTGGGAAATTCAACCTCAATTTGGGGTCGTATTTCAAACAAATCATATACTTGAACTCATGGGGGTATGGGTGATCGGGTTTTGGTCCGAGCCTCGTGTTTGGACCAAGCGGGCCAAGGGTCGAATTTTGTTAGTTTTGGAAGATTGCATGGAAATGGGTAATTAGCTATGGAATTGAATTATTGAATCATTATTGATATACTTGAGTTAATTATGTCTAGATAATACCATTCCGGAGTTGAATTCTAAAGGAAAGGCGGTGTTAGAGGGTTGATTGCTATATTTTGGACCCGAGGTAACTGTCTTGCCTATCTTTGGTGAGGGCATAGGTATTGTATGCTATGTGTTAAGTGTTTATCATGATCAATGCATAGGTGAGGTGACGAGTACCTATTCATTGTGTGTCAAACATGCCCGTGAGTCTATTTTCGATAAAAACCTTATTATTACTTCCATGTTCGTTATAACATGCAATTGTCTCTACTTGGAAGTTGATTAATGTTGAAAACTCTGGTTGCTGAACTCATGATGTATTGGTTCGATTGGGAACCCAATTGTAAAGGATATATTTGAAATGATTGGTTATAGCTGAGACCCTTGCCGGGCAATCGTTACGATATTGACTGATACTTTCCCTTGCCGGGTGATTTTGAATTATATTTCCACTATGCTGTATTTCGTGCCATGTTTATATTGTTTATGCACGAGGGGACATTCCGTGCCATATTTTATATTATTATGCACGAGGGTACATTCCGTGCCATGTTTATATTGTTTATGCACGAGGGGACATTTCGTGCCATATTTTATACTATTATGCACGAGGGGACATTCCGTGCCACGTTTATATTGTTTATGCACGAGGGGACATTTCGTGCCATATTTTATATTATTATGCACGAGGGGACATTCCGTGCCATATTTTATATTATTATGCACGAGGGGACATTCTATGCCATATTTTATATTATTATGCACGAGGGGACATTCCGTGCCACGCTTATATTGTTTATGCACGAGGGGACATTCCGTGCCATATTTTATATTATTATGCACGAGGGGAAATGTCGTGCCATATCTTTTCACTGTTTAATTTGTGTTGTCAATTCCCGTTATTATTTTCAGATATTTTTGTCACGCCCCAAAATCGAGGGACGCGACCGGCACTCAACCGGGTGACCCCAGTCAAGCGAACCTAATTTCCCAATTCATACATATTAGATACAACATTTCCCTATACGGACCACGATTATGAATACATACAACCGCTGCCCGAAAATATATATATACACCCACATAGTGTCTACGGAGCCTCTAAGAGTACTAGGAGTTTATACAATACTTGCCAGCAACAAGGCCCCCTCTATACCTTTCAATACATAATATACTCAAAGAGGAGATGCATGAACTACACATGGCCCCGAGAGGAAGAGGGGCTCACCAGTACAACTGAAAAAGGATGAGGAGAAAGCACCAGTAATGGCGAGTTTAGCAACCTACTATGGACCCACCTACATCAATATAAAAGATGTAGCGCCCCCGTCAAAAGGGACGTTAGTACTGTGGAATAGTATTAGTATTTATAAACAAACTTTATCCCACGTACAATCAAACAATACACAATTAAGGAACAGTAATAGAACCAATTAATCAATGCGCGTGGAAGGAAACAACTAAAATCAAACAAGTTTCACAATTTCTCATTTTTCCCTTTCAACATCATCATATTCAAGAGCTCATAGATTTTAATTTCAGTAGTGATAACGATCACATTCCACCCTTATTACCTCGGCCACCCTTATCACCACAACCCATCAACCTTATTACTTCGTGTTGCGGAGCGCAACCCGACCCCGCCTGATAATGTGTTTCGGCGCGCAACCCGACCCTGCCTGACACATTAAATTCACAACAACAATCACAAACAATTTCATTTCAAGAATCATCATGTCAAGGAGTACAAGTTCATATCAACAACTTATTTATTTGGGCCCAAGGCACCAACTCTTATCAAGTAGTAATTTCATGAACACGGTGTTTCCATAATCGTCCATTTCAGTTACATCATTTCACAATACTCTCTTTCATTACTTTCCACGTACGGCTTTTAGCTATTTTACACATTCCCACATTTGGGCACATTATCACTCTTTCGTTCATTACACATCCTTTCATATAAAAACCATTTAGCATTTACGAGCTTTGCACATAATGAAATAGGCACATCAAACACCTTGCACAACCTCATATAGCACGTAGCATGACAATCAACTAGGATAATCAGAGAATAGAATCTTACGTCTCAACACATTTGAACAATAAATTCACATATTTCCAAATAAGGTACACATAACGAATACTCGGACCCAACAAGAGGATTCTACAAAGGTTAAAGTTAGCCATACATACCTCGTATCGGGATCTTTCCTTAATTTCTATATCAAATCTCCGGACCTTCTAGCACCTTTGATCTAATTCACAATACGGAACATTTAAACGTAGAATTTGGAATCATGAAAATGTCTTGACTCACTTGAGCTTTCTACCAAGCACTAGGTGTTCTTTTAGATTAAATAACCCATTTTTAGTGAAAGGTTACTCCAACCTATTTTCCTTTACTAGATTATGGTAAATTGAGTACATGCATGCAAGATTCTTAACCCCATCTTTATAAATATCCTACCCATATTTCATTTTACAAAAATCTAGAAATTTAGGGTTAATGGGGTGGAAGCTTACCTCTTAGAGTGAAGAAATTTGTGTTCTACTTGATTAGTTCCAAGCTTGAGTGATGAAGGAAGACCAATTTGATGAAGTTGGGACTTTCTCTCTCTAGAACCCACTCTTTCCTCTCTCTAATATCTCAGAAAAATGGTTAAAAATGAAGGGGAGGGGTATTTTAATGACTGGGGTCGGGTTTTAAAAATTAGGAAAAACAGGGCCCGACACAAGAATGCGGTCAGGAATGTGATCGCATTCCTGACATGCGGTCCGCAGACTCGACCGCATAATGGCCCTCAAGATGGGACAAAATTCGAAACACACTGCCCAAGTATGCGACCATTGTGCGGTCCGCATACACGTTATGCAATCACATACTGGACCGCATAGTTGACTTCAAATTGGGCAGTGATCTTCCCAGGTATGCGACCATTATGCGGTCCGCATATACGTTATGCGCTTGCATAGTGCGTCACATAACACCTAATTTTTAGAGAGTTATATTCTTTAAGTCTCGGGGTACTTTTTACTCAATTTAGGTCTGTTTCAAAGATTCCCATAATAAAACAACTCGGGCNAATTTCGGTGCTTCACACCCCCCCCCCCCCCGCCCCCTTAAAAATCATTCGTCCTCGAATGAGGGTTTTGGAAATAATTTCATTTATAAAGCATGATATGCAACTTCCACATTTTTTTTACTAGCTCAAATATTTCAGAAAAATTTTGCCAGAGTCCCCTTTGCAATTAGACCTATCTACCTGTCAGAGAGTCCCCGAAACACATTTCCAAGAACCATTACACCGTTTTAATCACCCAATAACTCACACACAACGTTGTTACTCCAATAATTTGTAGATATTCAATCATTTTGTCAAGTACACATGGTTTTTTCCTCTTATACCACAAATTTGCTCATGGTTCACATTTTCGCACATAACTTGGTCGTCTTAATGAGTCCCACACAACCCAATCACCTCAATGCGCTATATTGATTTCAACTAATTATTACCAACCTATTCTACCATTAATCACTTTCCTAGCACATATGTTCCACAAAACGTTCATTTACCTCAAGGTTTGCACACTTCCCCAAATAGAACAGCGAGTTCGGTTTTAGCACACATTGGGAAATTATAGCAATAAGGCAATTAGGGGAAGATGGGGTGCTTTTGCACAGAACCGAATGTAAAGTATAATTTGCTTAGAGGAGAGGGTTCTGGCATCACTACTAGACTTATTCAAACAAATGGGGATATCTTTCTTTCATCTCATTTTCCGCCTCCCACGTGGCTTCCTCAACGCGCTGACTTCGCCAAAATACTTTAACTGAAGCAATTTCCTTGTTCCTCAATCAACAGACTTGTCTATCAAGAATAGCAACCGGAACCTCCTCATACGATAATTCTTCATTAACCTCAATGGTCTCAACTGGCACGATGGCTGATGGATTCCCAACCACTTTCTTCAACATGGACATGTGGAACACCGGGTGCACTAATGACAATTCAAGGGGGTAATTTCAACCTATAAGCCATTTGTCCTATCCTTTGAGCAATCTGATATGGCCCAACATACCTTGGGCTCAATTTCCCTTTCTTCCCAAACCACATCACTCCCTTCATGGGAGATACCTTCAAGAATACCCAATCATTAACTTGGAATTCCAATTCTCTTCGACGAACGTCCGCATAGGATTTTTGATGGCTCTGAGCGGTTTTCATCCTCTCCCGAATGACTCTAACTTTTTCCAATGCCTGGTGCACATGATCTGGCCCTAACAATTCTGCTTCACCAACCTCGAACCACCCAATCGGGGATCTACACCTCCTTCCGTACAATGCCTCAAATGGGGCCATCTGAATACTAGCGTGAATGTTATTATTGTAAGCAAATTCGATAAGCGGTAAATGATCATCCCAACTACCCTTGAAGTCCAATACACAAGCCCATAACATATCTTCAAGTGTTTGAATAATCCTCTATGCCTGACCATCAGTCTGCAGGTGGAAAGTTGTGCTGAGATTTACTTGAGTACCCAAACCTTGCTGAAATTTCCTCCAAAAATTAGCTGTGAACTAGGCTCCTCGATCTGAAATAATAGAAACTGGAGTACCATGAAGCCTGACTATTTCCTTGGTATACAAATGAGCGTACTGTTCTACAGTATCGGTGGACTTGACCGGCAAGAAGTGAGCTGATTTCGTGAGTCGATCCACTATCACCCAAATCGAGTCGAACTTTCACTGAGTGCGAGGTAACCCTACCACTAAGTCCATGTTGATCATTTCCCACGTCCACATTGTAATTTCCACAAGCTGAGTTAGCCCACCAGGCCTCTGATGCTCGTCATTCACCTGCTGTCAATTCAGACATTTAGATACAAAGTCCGCCACACCTCTTTTCATACCGCCCCACCAATAAATTTCCTGGAGATCTTGATACATTTTTGTAGAACCTGGGTGCACGGAATACCTGGAATTGTGATCTTCCACCAACACCCTCTCCCGAAGATTATCCACATCAGGAACACATTACCTTCCCTGGCACCGCAAAACACCATCATCGCTCCCGAGCGAAAATGTCGAAATCTTGCTATTCAAAACTGCCTCCTTCAACTGCGCCAATGCTGGATCAATAAACTGCTTCTCCTTGACTTCCGCTACAAGTGATGATTCTGCCCCATTATGCACCATGACTTTCCCCTTGTTTGGGGTCGAGAGACAGACCCCCAGACTAGCCAATTGACAAACCTCCCGAGCCAATGGCCTCTAGTCTTCCTCCAAATGAGTCAGGCTACCCATAGACTTCTGACTGAGAGCCTCGGCCACTACATTTGCTTTCCCTGGATGGTACAGAATGTTCATATCATAATCCTTAAGCAATTTCAACCATCGCCGCTGCCTTAAGTTCAACTCCTTCTGCTTGAACAGATATAGGAGACTCTTGTGGTCTGAGAACACGTCCACATGGACCCCATACAAATAATGCCGCCAAATTTTTAATGCAAACACAACTGCCGCGAGTTCTAAATTATGCGTCGGATAATTTTTCTCGTGATTCTTGAATTTCTTGGAAGCATAGGCTATAACCTTCCCATTTTGAAACAACACACATCCCAAACCAACCCTTGAAGCATCGCAATAAACCACAAATCCCCCCGTGCCTTCTGGCAAAGTTAATACTGGTGTTGAAGTCAATCTTGATTTCAGTTCCTCAAAGCTCTTCTAACAAACATCGGACCGTTGGAACTTAGTTGCCTTCTGCATCAATTTAGTCAATGGGGAGGCGAGGGTAGAGAACCCCTCCACAAACCTCTGATAATACCCGGCTAGACCCAAGAAACTGCAAAACTCTGTCGGGGTTGTTGGTCTAGGCCAATCCTTCACTGATGTGATCTTCTGGGGGTCAACCTTAATCCCTTCTCTGGAAACAACATGATCCAAAAATGTGACTGACTCCAACAAAAATTCACATTTTTAAAACTTGGCATAAAATTTGTGCTGGTGAAGAGTCTGCAGAACTGCCCTGAGGTGATTAGCATGATCCTCCCGACTGTGCGAGTAGAAAAGGATGTCATCAATAAAAAAATCACGAATGAGTCAAGAACCAGTTTGAAAAAAGCTGCTGGAGCATTGGTCAGTCCAAAGGACATTACCAAAAAATCAAAATGGTCATAACGAGTTCTGAAGGAAGTCTTAGGAATATCCTGCTCTCTGATCTTCAGCTGGTGATATCTCGACCGTAAATCAAGTTTTGAGAAGAAGCTCGCACCCTGCAATTGGTCGAACAAATCATCTATCCGAGGAAGTGGATACTTGTTTTTTATAGTGACTTTGTTGAGCTGTCGATAATCAATCCACATCCGAAGCAACCCATCCTTCTTCCTGACGAAAAGAATCGAAGCGCCCCACAGCGACACACTTGGCCGAATGAACCCCTTCTCTAATAAGTCTTTCAACTGCTCCTTTAACTCCCTCAAATATTTTGGCGCCATTCTGTATGGTGGAATAGATATTGGTTGCGTATCTGGAAATACATCAATCCCGAAATTGATCTCCCTATCTGGCAGAATCCCTGGAAGCTCTTCCTGAAACACTTCAAGAAACTCATTCACGACTGGAACGGGCTCGGGGGCAGTCACTTCTGAGTTGGTGTCCGCAACCCGGACCAAGTGACAAACACACCCCTTTCTAATCATCTTCGAGGCCTTAAGGTAGGAAATAAACCTACCCTTCAGCACCACACCATTCCCTTTCCACTCAATAACTGACTTGTTAGGAAACTTTAGTCTCATAATTCTGGTTTGGCAGTCGTGTTTAGCTAAGCACAAGTAAAGCCAATCCATCCGCATGATAACATCGAAATCTACCATCCTAAGTTCGATAAGATCGGCCGTGGTATCTCGACCACACACCGTGACAACACAATTCCTTTAGAATCGTGCGGCTGTAATGGAATCACCAACCGGAGTCGACACAGAGAACGACTCATGAAGCTGTTCGCGTTCTATCCCAAAACTTGAAGCAATAAATGGGGTAACATAGCACAAGGAGGACCCTGGATCAATAAGGGCATAACAATCAAGGGCTTGGACAGTCAGAATACCTGTAACAACATCTCTTGAAACCTCCACACTCTGGAGACCATTCAAAGCATAGAACCATCTGGGTCCACCTCTACCACAAGCCCCACCTCTAACTGCACTACACCCTGCTGGAGCTGGAGGATGTACTGAAGATGCGGCGACTGAAGAACCAGACGGTTGAGCAAAACCACTACCCATGCCCTGACTGGGCGCATGGCAATCTCGCTGAATATGAGCTCTCACCCCACACCCGTAGCATATGGAGATATCCGGGTAACAAGACCCGGTACGGAACCTCCCACACTTAGGGAACAGAGCCCTCCTCTGCTACTGGAACCTCCCTACTGGACGACCGGACTGATGGGGTCTCCTGCTACTTGATCTTGGCCCCTAGTGACTGCTCTGCTTATAACGGAGCACTGATGGCGGTGCACTGAATGAGGACTGATCATAAGACCGGGATGGCCCTGATGGCCTTCTCCCCTGAACTGGTCTCCCTCCTCCAACTGAACTTCCCGAGTGGCCCACTGATCGGGCCATGCTAATACTCTCCCTCTCTGACCTTATATTCAAATTTATAGCCTTTGTGACCTGGGCAAATCCCACTATCTTACTATAATCCATGTCTGAGTGCAAGGCAACTGTAGCAGCTTCATTCACAACCAAGGGACTGAGGCCCTGAACAAACTGTCGAACTCTGGCATCCATAGTCGATACCAACTGAAGAGCGAACTTGGACAACCTCACGAACTCCATGTGGTAGTCCCACACACTCATATTACCATGTTTGAGAACCTCGAACTCCGTAGAACGAGCTTCCATGGTCTCGGCAGGAAAGAAATGATCCATGAAAGCATCAACGAACTCATCCCATCCCGCCGGAGGACTTCCCTCCCCACGGGAATCCTCCCACATCTTGAACCAGGAATACGCTGCTCCCCTCAGCCTGTAAGATTCTAACTCAACCCCCTCTGTCTCTCTAGCCTTCATAACCCGAAGCGTCCTGTACATTTCATCTAGAAAGTCCTGCGGATCGGCCTTTGGGTCAATACCTAAGAACTGTGGAGGGGCCAACCGCAAAAACTGGTTGACTCTGGAACCGGCGGAATCTCCCTCTCCGCTAAGGGATGCACGGGAAGCATGAGATCTTTGGGCCTGAGCGGACACTAACTGGGTCAAAATATGAATAGCTCCCTTGAGGTCCCCATCGGATGTACCGGGACCTGGAGCTGGAACTGAAGAAGGTTCGGGAATATCGGCGGGAGGGGTTGTGGCACCCTCCACTGCATTAGGAATAGGAACACTTTGATTCGGAACAGATAGGCCAAACAGATTCAAGGTCGGGGATTCGCTCTCGCCCGCACCATCGGGTACCGAATTTACGGCCACACTTGGGGCGGCATTGGCCTCTATGCCTAGTCGAGTTGTCTTCTTTGGTATCATCACGGAATATTTTGGAACAAATCTCAAGTGAGGAAAGAATATTCTCACTTTCCACTTCACCGCACGATATGGAATAACAATAAAAAGGGTGTTTCCTAAATGTCCATGTAGCCCCCAAATTATAAATGTGGTCGACAACACACCGATAAGAAGGGCTCTACTAGACACGGCTCCGAGACATGCTAGGACACTTTTAAAACCTTAGGCTCTGATACCAAGTTTGTCACACCCCAAAATCGAGGGACGCGACCGGCACTCAACCGATGCGTTTCCCCGTGTTTATAACATACATTATTTGTGTGAAACAGTGAGATAAGCTTAAAGTGCGTGATTACCACAATAAGTCAATTTTTTTTCCTCATGTTACATTATTGTACTAGATTTCCCAATTCATACATATTAGATACAACACTTCCCGATACGGACCACGATTATGAATACATACAACCAGTGCCCAAAAATATATATATACACCCACATAGTGTCTACGGAGCCTCTAAGAGTACTAGGAGTTTATACAATACTTGTCGGCAACAAGGCCACGTCTATACCTTACAATACATAATATATTCAAAAAGGAGATGGCAGGAACTACACATAGCCCCGAGAGGAAGTGGGGCTCAACAGTACAACTGAAAAAGGATGAGGAGAAGGCACCGCTAACGGCGAGCTGATCAACCTGCTATGGACCCACCTAGATCCATATAAAAGATGTAGTGCCCTCGACAAAAGGGACGTTAGTACTGTGGAATAGTACAAGTATGTATAAAAAATTTTTATCCCAAGTACAATCAAACAATACACAATTAAGGAACAGTAATAGAACCAATTAATCAACGCACGTGGAAGGAAACAACCAAAATCAAACAAGTTTCACAATTTGTCCTTTTCCCTTTCAACATCATCATATTCAAGAGCTCATAGTTTTTCATTTCAGTAGTGATAACGATCACATTCCATCCTTATTACCTCGGCCACCCTTATAACCACAACCCATCAACCTTATTACTTCGTGTTACGGCACGCAACCCGACCCCGCCTGACAATTTAAATTCAAAACAACAATCACAAACAATTTCATCACAAGAATCATCATTTCGAGGAGTACAAGTTCATATCAACAACTTATTTATTTGGGCCCAAGGTACCATAACTCTTATCAAGCAGTAATTTCATGAACGCGGTGTTTCCATAATCGTCCAGTTCAGTCACAACATTTCATAATACTCTCTTTCATTACTTTCCACGCACGGCTTTTAGCTATTTTACACATTCCCACATTTGGGCACATTATCACTCTTGCGTTCATTACACATCATTTCATATCAAAATCCTTTAGCATTTACGAGCTTTGCACAGAATGAAATAGGCACATCAAACACCTTTCACAACCTCATATAGCACGGTAGCATGACAATCAACTAGGATATCAGAGAATAAAATCTTATGTCTCAACACGTTTGAACAATCAATTCACATATTTCCAAACAAGGTACACATACCGAATACTCAGACCCAACAAGAGTATTCTACAAAGGTTAAAGTCATCCATACATACCTCGTATCGGGGTCTTTCCTTAATTTCTATCTCAAATCTCCGGACCTTATAGCACCTTTGATCTAATTCACAATACGGCACATTTAAATGTTGAATTAGGAATCATGAACATGTCTTGAACTCACTTGAGCTTTGTACCAAGCACTAAGTGTTCTTTTAGATTAAATAACCCCTTTTTAGTGAAAGGTTACTCCAACCTATTTTCCTTTACTAGATTATGGTAAAGTCGGTACATGCATGCAAGATTCTTAATCCCATATTTATGAACCACCCTACCCATGTTTCATTTTACAAAAATCTAGAAATTTAGGGTTAATAGGGTGGAAGCTTACCCCTTAGAGTGAAGAAATTTGTGTTCTACTTGATTAGTTCCAAGCTTGAGTGAT